>MCJB01051153.1:114763-140565 GCA_002018475.1 Nicotiana obtusifolia | reverse complement strand
TTGGTGGGGGGGGGGGGGGGGGTTAAGGAAAAGAAAGTCTGAATCACACACGCAGGGTACTTCACAGGTTTCTTAAAGTTGCAAGAACCAGTTTTTTCTTCATTTTTTGGTAATCTAGTAAATAAAGATTCCAAATTTCTTAAAGTTCGGTTAAGATTCTTGATGGGTCTCGTTTAATTTGACTGCAATTTTCAAGATTCCATTGGTTCTTTCCATGAAATGGTGTATAACAGAAAAAGGATGCCATGGTCTTATCGTCCAGTGAATGAAGATTCAAGCTTTTTTAATATTGAGTAAAAATATTTGATGGGATCGTTTACTTCGGCTATAATTTTCAAGTATGTATCGAAACTATGGTGGAGCGAAATATAAAACGAAATTAGAAATTTTTTAAATAATGTAAAAAAGTAAATTATTATTTTATCATAGAAATCAGACATGGACACTGATGTGTCATCCACCTCAGGCAAGTGAGCATCAGGCAGATTTTGGAGCTGTTTATAATAGGGGTGAGTATCGGTTGGTTCGGTTCGGTTTTATAGAATTTCTGTTCGGTTTTTAATTTTTGATTTTAATAACTAAAATCGAACCATAATAACTTCGGTTCGGTTCGGTTCGGTTCGGTTCGGCTCGGTTTATTCGTGTTCGGTTCGGTTTAATCGATTGCGGTTTCAATCCACAGCAAAAATAGTATGGAACAACGAAAATAAATTACTTGTTGATAGAAAAAGACAAAAAAAAGATTATTTCCCGTCAAGGGGGAAAAAATGAGCTATTAAAATTTTGAGGGACTATAGAGGGTCATTTTCTCCCTAAAAATTGTAGTCGTGTTTAACAAATTAAATTTGTTTCAAAATATATGATATCTTAGAAAAAAATACGAAATTACTTATTGGTAGCTCGTGTAGTGTTAATAAAGTGAGACATTTAAGAAGAGGTAAATGATAGTTTACACAAAAAAAAATTATAAGCAAATCGGTTAAAATGTCTTTTTTTAAAGGATGTGCAAAGGACAATATGGATTGAGGGAGGATTTAGTTAGAGGTAGAGCGGGATCTAGAAATAGGATATGAAGAGAAAGGAAAGAAACAAAAATATCTTAAGAAGTGTTTCCTTCGTTAAGTTTGAAAACAGAGTGGGCTATTTGGTGCTAATAATAAACGGATAATGGTGAGATGAATAAATATTGGATTATCAAGTGGAATTTCATAATTGCTTTTAGCTCATTGACTAGCAATCTAGAAAATCTGGTCCGATCACAGTGTTGTAGCCACAGGATTTAATAACCTATGGTGGCGGGATAATACAAGAATTCCGATTTGTTAAAGAAAAGTCTTGAACTATACTAAATTAAACCTGATATCTCAGAAGTGTAAAAATTCATAAGCACTTTATTTTGTGCTAAACAAAATTAATTTTACTCCAGGTCCAACTATGAGGTCTAGCTCAATCAAGAAATGTTGAAGTTGTATTCAAGAGGTTGTGATTTTCCTCTAAAGTGGGTTTCAATCTTTCAGATAAGTATTGGACTATTTGGGTAAATTGGGCTTCAGATGGGTTATTTCAGTTAAGCAGTAAATTGAGCTAAGAAGTAAGAGTTCAAAAGGTGGTAAAAAAATTGGGCTTCAGATGGGTTATTTCGGTTAAGCACTAAATTGGGCTAAGAAGTAAGAGTCCAAAAGGTGGTAAAAAAATTAGGCTTCAGATGGGTTATTTCGGTTAAGCACTAAATTGGACTAAGAAGTAAGAGTCCAAAAGGTGGTAAAAAAATTGGGCTAAGCCTAAGAGTCCAAAAGCTGGTAAAAAAATTCGGTTTTTCGGTTTAACCGAAAATCAAACTTTTAAAAACTATAAATCGCAACCGACCAAAAAATCGAAACCGAATAAATCAAAATATTTTGTTTGGCCGATTTTTTCGGTTCGATCGGTATTATGCCCACCCCTAGTTTATAATATCAATTTTAATTTTGAACAAGTTCAAGTGTTCACTTGAAAATTAGTAATGTAAAGGGACCGGAATGTCAAATTGTTATAAATACAGGTGTCTATTAGGCGATTTTGCCTTTTTTGTTGGCCAAAGTTTGGCAAATATTAATCCTTGCAATTTGTTAAGTGTTTCCACTCGTTCCTCTCTTCCGACGGCCCTCGCGGAGCAAACTGGAGTTTGTAAGTCCCAGTTTTAAAAAGGTATAGACAAAATTTTTCTGATGTCTGTTGTCTCTCTTTCGATTTTATAAAGTTTACAACATTTTTCTCTCTTCGACTTTACAAAGCTACTGTTTTTTCCTATTGCAGTGCTAATACTGATTGAGTTCAGACAAATTTAGTTCCCTCTCAAGCTCATTGTCCTCCAGAGACGATAAAAGACTATAAGAATGGAGAGAACTCCATCGGCTTGTGCGATGCAGTGGAGCATTGACCTTGAAAAGGGCCTCCGTTCTAATAAACCTGGTGAGTAATAATTTTGCACTTACATAATTTTGTTAATTAAATTAAGAGTTCGTTCATATTAGTTGAATAAAAGTAGCTTTTAAGCTCCAAATGGTGCAAATTACTTTTTTAAGTATTAGTAGGTGATTTTATAAAACATGGTGATGTCTTAGAAGCTGAAAATAAGAAGTTCGATGTGTGTTCTTAAAACTGTTAACACTAAAAGGTGCGTGTTATTACGAAAATCTTAATCCTAAAGTTAGCGTTTTGCGATAAGTTATGCTGTCTCGATTTCCATGAAGATATTGTATCACAGGCATATAATTATAGACTTTTGAAAATAATTAATATCCTGGGTAATCCTAGTTGAAGTATATGTTTATGCTATTGCATTATAGCAAATCTCTCTGCTTTACAATTTAATCATCTTAAATACAGTTGAATTGCACAATTCACTGATTTTGAAGGATGACAAAACTTTAAACCACTATCCCGCAGAAAAAAGTATAATACAAAGCCTACTTTGTCCAAATGTATGCCTAAATTAAAAATTATAATACAAAATGAGTCTAAAATTCGAAGAAAAGAGCACGTTAAAATACAATATATTAGTTGATTTATCTCCACCATTCGATCAATTTAGGATACGATATAACGTAATGCAATGGATATGCAAATCCATTTGAGTTTTCAAGTTGTCATTAGGGAGCCTTGCAAATTTCATATGTTATATCGACACAATTAACAATCTGTTTCAAACTGGATGTTTGGTCAAATGGCAAGATGATATTTGTAGATAATGGTAATACTTATTATAAGGGATGGAATTATCACTTACGTGTTGGCCTTTGAAGAGAAAGAAAATTACAGCTTCTCCAGAACAGGAAAACAAAAATAAATAAGAGTGTGAAATGAAGGGTATTTTGGAGATTATAAGAAAATTCAAGGGATAACATAGTAAAATAATTGGTCAAACTCAAAAAGCTTGTAAACTGAAAAGCATAAGTGATGGGTGAACAACTTATGGCTTCTTTTGGCTTAAAAGCACCTTTGGTGTTTACCAAACACCAAAATAAGCCAAAAAGTGCTTAACAGCTTTTAAGCCCACCCAAACACCCTCTTTATCGTTTTCTATAAGAACGTCTTTTGCTCTTTCTTACAATTTTCAATGATGATTCCAGTTTGATTGTCAATGTCTCTTAAATGTTGTGAAGAATCATTGTTTGGTTTAATCCATTTTGCAATAACTTTATCGTTTCTGAGTGATACTTGTGTATTCTTTCTCATGATGGTTAGGTAAATCTGCAGAAGCCATACTAGATATTGGGTCAAAACTTGAGTGGTGGAGTAGAGAGTCAAATCTTAGTGCTGCTGAGTACAAAGTATTCGGCTTAATTCCTGGGGAGGATAAGCTATTTGCAAATGCTATCCTCCTTAGGCTTGCAGATGCATTTAAGTCAGGGGACAAACATATGAAGCTTTGCATTGTGAAGATTTTCTTGTCCGAGCTCAAGCAGAGGAGGCGATTGAGGAGCAAGGGGAGAAAAGATAAGGGGATCCTTTCGAAGTATAAATTAGATAGCTATAGAGAACTTCTAAGTAGAATAAAGATAGTATTTGACACTGGAGACGTTGAAGAGAGAGCATTGGCTTTAGCTCTATTTGGTTGCTGGGCTCATATTGCAAAAGACAGTGCTGATGTAAGATACCTCATCCTTTCAAGCTTGGTGTCTATGCATGTTCCGGAGGTAAGACGTGCTCATATTACTCAGCACTACATATTATTTTGACATTATTTACCTAATATTCATATTATTTATATGTGCATAATATTGGCATGAGATGAGTTTAGATGGAGTAATGTGATCAGCGATTCATATAGCCGACCCCAACTTGTTTGAGACTAAGGCATAGTTGTTGTTGTTGTATTAGCCCAATATTGCTGACTGTTTTTTCCCAGTAAACGACTTTACAATCCATATGGGGCTTGTATGAGAGAATTTCATCACAACAGATTATCTACTGCTTGTTAAGATTCAGTTTAGGGAAGACTTTATTAAGGTGTAGGAGTACAAGATGTTTCACCCTGTCCATAACACGTTTGGTTGGAAAATCTGCTTGCTCTTCCATGCTTCCCAGTTCCCAATACACAATTATGGGGATGATTTGCAGCAAGTGTGCTGAAGAGCATTGTAGGATATGAGTGATCTAGATTTCCTGCCATTTTTCCCCAAATAGGTTTCAGAATAGTTTCCAGATTTTGGCAGCTAGCTTGCCAGTCATAACTAAGTTCTCCATGGTACTGTGGAACGTCTACCACGCTCACGCATTGTGCCAAAAAATCTGAAATCTGACTGGTACCATGTATAACTTTACAAAAGCCTCCACATGAAAAAGTAGACTTTGGAAGGAAGCACCTTGTTCCAAATCTGGTTCTAGGTGTCGAGAAATAAAATCAAAACTTCTTCTCAATCTGTGAGGCAGTCCTCTCAAATTTTCTTTTGGGAAAAATATGAAATTAAAGTCTCCCTCTATGTGCCATGGACCTTCTGAATTTTCCCCTGAGGCTCTAGTCTGCTCCCTTAGAGCTAACTCCTTCTAGCTGTGCATTTGTGATAAATGCAACTATGCAAGTAACGCAAACTGGAGAGTTTTATATTCAGAGTGTTTTAGCTGAATACTCACATGCTGTTTGTTTGATCGGCAATGATCTGATAGTCAAAATAGGAGTCCAAAAATATTCACATTTTCCCGTTTATGTTATGAAAACAATGGCAAAGCCAAGTTCTTTCCTAAATCCTTCAATCTTGTCTTTACTAACCAAAGGCTCTTAAGACAGGCAAAAGATAGGTGATTAGTAGATCTAAAAAAATTTAAGTCTTGAAAAAGCATTAGGGATTTAATCCCTTTAACCGCATTATGGATGGATCATTGGGCAACTGCAAGAAATTTATGTTTGGAATTGTTTTTTATGCCCCTGGGAAAGGTCTGATCACCTTACCTCCTATGAAAAATTATGCTCCGAGGCGATAATCTCCCTCTAGCAATTAAACTAACTGTGGAAGTTTCAGCATGATCAAAATTCTAAGGGGCATAAGGAGTTAATCAAGCGTTCGACGATCTCATCCTCTATGGACCCTCCCGTGGTTCCTTTCTTCGCTATAGTCCCCATTGCCCTCCTCATCTGTCTGATATTCCTAATCAATGGACCCCTCGATTCCTGAGAAACTCGGTGATCTCGAAGTTTTTCGAAGCCTGGTCAGAGTACGACTGGTTAGGGGGGCATGGGTTTTGTCCGAATGGATGAAGTCCATTCTCTCTTACTGGTCTTGAAAGGGGTATCACTCTGATCATTGTCTCCTTTGTCCATAGAGAACTTCGCCTTTTCATTTTGTCGCCAATCCTTGACCATCTTATTTTGCATTGCTATTCTTTTTGTCTTTAGTTCAGAGATTGAGGTAACACTTACTACATATTATTTCTGTTTGCGTCTAACTTTTGGCATGAATGATAACTGATACAAACATTTTGCATCTATCTACAGGCAAAGGCTTCTTTGTTTGCAGCTGGATGCTTTTCTGAATTGGCGAACGACTTTGCTTATGTATTTCTGGAAATGCTTGGAGGTCTGTTGATGTCGTCTGAAACATCAAGGGTTATAAGGTTAGCAGGAGGACGTGCTTTTGCTAAAATGTGGTGCTCACTTTTACTAGCGGATAGAGCTCATAAGGTTCAGTATTTCTTCTTCAATATGTGTTTCTGCCACCAAGCACATGCAGGCGTTCTGATTACACTTTTTGGCGCATTACACAGGCCCCTTATCCTTCTTTCCCTTTTCGTTTTGCTCTAAAAGTGCTTGCTTTTCGAACAAAACACTTTTCAGAAACCATACTGTTAACAGTCATAGAGATGACAACCTTATGCATGGTGAATGCAATGTTTTTCCTTTGTATGCATGAAACGCTAATTATAATTAATGATGCAATAGTTTCTTGTTGCAACTTACAACTTCAATAGAATAGGTTTTTAACGATACCAGGTACACCTGTATTTTCTAACCACTTGCTTACATGCAGAAGCGAGTTCAAATTTCTATTGCAGCGCTAAAGTGGACCTTTCTGATATTGCAGACTGGTATGAAGCTTATCCTAGAATCTTCAGAAGAAGACTTCTCGTTGGTGATGCTAGTTTCACTTTCCAAAATTGCTTCTAAATGGACATCTTTAATTCCTATACAGGTATATAATTTTACTCATTTATTTTGATTTTCATTGTCTCTTATGCCAACAAACGTAGAGAGAGGCAAGAACTACAAAAATGATAAGGAAAATAAGAAAAGAAATGGAAGCTAAGTGTTGTTTCAAAGTCCTAAATCATTAATGGTAAAGAACTGCAATGATGATAAAGGAAATAGAAAAATAAGATGGAGCCAAATTAATTTTCTTGAAATGAAACTTAAGACCCAAAAAGCACAAAAGAGCAACTACCATATTTTAAGGTTTTATGTAATCTTACAAGATGGATATGTTGGTAAACGGTGTGTATAGCTGGTGTTAGGAATTTATGATATTAATTTGAGGTTAATTATACAATGTCATAAGTCTTGAAAAATGATAAAAATCAGTACATAACCGGAAACGAGAGAAGGTTGCCTAAGATGGTTTCACCATCTCCTATGTGGACCTCCAAATATATCATTTTAGGCATGAAGCTGGTTTTAGAGAAGCTTCTGCCAGAGTAAGCATAAGTGCTAAGTATGGGGAATCTCTAGCTTTAGAGAACCCCTAATTTAAAAGACCAATTCTTTACCAATATTAGAATGAAATAGGCCTGAATAAAGCAGAATGTATAGAGAAGAATCATATTTACTTAGGCTAACTAGCTTGGGATTTAGGTACAGTTGATTGATTGATTGAATATGTAAGGCCATGCGATATTACTATATTAGTCATGACTGAGGTGGTCTCTGCAAACTAGTTGAATCATAGACTATATAATATCGAAATCAGGGACATCTATTGTACTTTCGACCTGATTTTTTGCATATTTATTACTGGATTTTGGTAACAGATGAAATTACTTTTCTTTACCAGATGGAACTACTTTTCTCATTTATGGCAAAGGACAGAGGTTTGAGCCTGCAAGCTTTGGCATTAAAATGCCTCCATTTCATTTTAGCCAAAGGAATTTATCACTTCCGTACCAGTTCAAATGTGACTCTAAAGTTGTTTGGTGTCATAAATCAGTCTGATTTTCCACCAGCTTTACAGTTTGAAGCTCTAAGAGCTTTATACAAGGTATTTCTTTTGTTCTGTCAAATTTATGGTATTGGCATCACACGCCTACTGTTTACGTTCTCTTACTTTGCAGATGCCGCTGCCCAACCTGGAGACAATTCCGTGCACAGAGATCCTCACTAGTTTCTCCAAGTTCTTACAAATTGTTGAGTTCAAACTACATTCTTCAATTATCTCAGAGAGGCTTTTCTCTGTTCATGTATTAGCTAGTATTTTTGACAAGCTTTTGGGAATACTGAAAGATGCAGCTGGTGGAATTGGTCCAATTGTTGCATCTCGCATGATTACTTTCACCATCAATCGTATCTCCCAACTAATAAAGTTAGTGGCTGATAATCCTCATCCAAACAAAGAGGCGGAGCAGGAGGTAAAGAGTTTACTCTTTATTTTAGTTAATCTGGTCGAAAGACATCGAGATCTCTCTGGTATTGTACTGGATAAGATCTGTATATTTATCGAACATCTGGTCCGCATGCTCAATGAAGTTACCAGCATGGAGAATTCAGGCTCAGAAGATCATCATATGACAGAGCTCGACAAAGAGAACCATACATCAACTGCATCGAGAGTTTTGGTTTGTTTATCCCGGATTCTGATAACTTGCTTTGAAATGCTGGAAGTTTCCACTGCTGGTGCCACCCAAGTCTTTAACAGAATGGAGCATTTGGTTGAGCATGTGCACCGGTGCAGCTTAGTTCCTGTTTACATCCGCCTAATATATCACCTTTTATTGCACTTCCATGCAGGATATCACTGTATGTGGCTGAAGATAGGGGAAGATACGGTTTCTAATAGAAATTTTCGTCTATCTCGTTGTAGTTCTCTCTCAGCTGATGGTTCCCTGTCCCAGAATGAAAGTCTCATTAATGACTGTGTCAAGGAAATTTTGGATAAAAAAGACTATTGGTTGTCTTATAAGCTTGGAAAATATGCGGCATGTCATGGTGCATGGTTGGTAGCTGCTTGCATATTTGGGGATCTAATTCCTATGGTTCGATCTGATATCTGTTGTTTGTGGTTGAAATCCTTATCCCATCTTTCAGAATTAGAAAGGCAAGTCCAGTTGTTCAGGCTTACTCTTTCTGGAAATACTGCCGGGGAAACTACGACAGTTAATCAAATTGAAAATGTTGTTGGGGCCTCCAACAAACTTTGTTCTTTAGAGGAAGCTTTTGGTACCTCTGTTTCTGGTCGTGCTTTTAGTTTCCAGAGATGGTTTATTACTATAAGATCAAAGGTTGTTGGAACGGTAGCAGATGTACTTAAATTATTGAGCACAAATTCGTTTTCAGAAGAAGCCTCCAGAAGTACTGAACGATTAGGGGAAAGGATTTTGGTTCAGCAGTCGGAATCTTCACAAGGACTCAGCTCTTTGTTGCAATTGCTTGCCCACGCTTCTTCTCAGCTCATGAGGCTAGCAAGAGAATTTGATCTCTTAGGAGCGTCATTCATTGGCATGGACAGAAAAAGTATGAAGATAGTTTCTGATCTTGGATTAGGTTGTTCACTATTAGCCTTTAGTACTGGATTAACATTGCGTTTTGTCAGTTCCCATGGTAAACAAGATTGTACTATTTATGGTCTTGAAACCTCAGAGGAGCAATTTCATACTCTGCTGGTTCATGACTTATTAAGGAGACTGGGCTATATAGACTTAGAGACTAGCAAAAATTTACGGCAGCTTTTGGATTTCCGTCGAAGTTCTAGGAGCTATTCCATGCAAGAATTCCAAAATGAAATTTCTTCCACTAGTGTTGAAGCAAGAGATGTTGCTAAACTTTGTAGATATTCTGTTCAGAGATTTCTTAGTTTGCAAGCGAGTACTGTACATGTCAATACTGGTATATCCCAAATTCCCTGTGATGCTTTGCAGTTGCTGTTCAACATTATTTTCTCGTGGATACAGATCCCTTTCCGGACTCCCGAACACTTTTTTCTATTGAGGTAACTGAAGTTTCCTACGTGGACTTTGCAATCAATAAGAGGATCTGGAGCTATTATTGGAAATATTTTGATATTCTACTGCTGTTAGTCTGTTTTATATTTCATATGGTAGCCAACTCATGCTCAGATGCCATCGTCCCCTTTTTATCTAAAATTGTCTCCAGTGGGAATATATAGGAACATATCATCTAAAATAATAGTGGATTCTTCTTTAAAATATAATGATTCTAGAGTTTTGCATTTTTTAATTTTGATAGTATTCTAATATTGAACCATGAAATGGCAGGCCTCCCATTTCTGCTGAGCTTTTCATAACAAATGAAGCTGGTAAAAGGATAGATAATATATCTGTCTTGTCAGGCTTTCAGCTCCCTCTAACTCTGTGCATTCAACTAAGAAATACATCGCCAGATCAGCTTTCTCGGGTGTCTAAGTTGTACTGCATCCTTCGCTCACGAACATCCTTTCAAGTATTTAGTGAAAGCGAGGATAAGAAAGTACCAGAGTCCAGTTGTCAGGCTTGGAAAAGCAATCATATGGTAGACCTTAATGACAAGCTATTGCACTTTACAACAGGGTCTCCCAAGAGGGGTGGATTACATGCTATGGGAAGTGCTGAAGGGACTTCAGTTGTGGATAAGTTTGTGTCTTTTGATCCTAATGAGAGAGGGCAAGGATTTGCAACCTGCTTGCTAGATGTTTCTGCATTTCCTGTGGGTTCTTACCAAATCAAATGGCACAGCTGTTGTATAGACAATAATGGTGCTTACTGGAGCCTTATGCCCCTGAACACAGATCAGTTCTTCACTGTACATGAATCTTCTAGTATTGGTCCTTTAGTTGGAGTACCATAGTTAAAGCCAGAATGAGTTATTTCTATATATTAGAAGAGCTAGGTTTCGACATGTGTGCTTTGTGGAATTTAATTCAAACCTGAGGGCAATTTAGTCATTTCAATTACTTAGTTGATATTGCTCCCTGCGGTGGCTTTTGTTTTTGCAGCCAACACATCTTCATTTCTTACTCAGCCGTATCTTATTCCTTCGTTTGTTTCCCTTCTCTTCAGTTTCTCAAAGATATACTCCAATTCATTTTGTTCTTGATGCTCTTTGAATCCGATATGAAACTTGGGGTTAGATAGTAAGGCATGAGGGAGAAGAGTGCAAGTCAGGAAGGAGAGACTATTTAAAGCTCTTCACAGGAACCGAAGGTAAACTTTCTCTCTTTCCTTTCTTTCCATCTCAAGTGTTTGCTTTCCTCTATATTTAGTCAGGACTATGCAGCAGGCTTATTTGGGTTTCTGATTGTGGAATGCATGTATCTCTGTTGATTATGGTTGGAATCTTTTGGTTGACTGTGTTAGCTAATTTCATCTGAAACAACAGGTCAGGATACTTTAAATATCCAAATTCTAATTTCAAAATTCAATGTAGTTCCATTATCTTCGGAGAATAGAGGATGGATTCTGTACTTAGATTCGGTAGCGATTTCCAAATGTAGAAGGGCTTGCCTGAAACTGTTGAGAAAGTGTATCAGGGAGAAGTTTAGCAAAAGATCCAGGAGAGTAACGTTTGCTAGAGTCATAAAATGTAGGCTTAAGATGGTTGTTGGTGTAGCCATTGCTGCCTATGGAGACGAAAAATAGCTACCTTGACAGGTCACTTGAGAACTCAATTTGCTGTAAAAAATCAATTCGCTCAGATAGATGCACGCACTTCCCCTGCAAACACAAATTAAAAGCTAGCCCATGGTTAATATAATGGCTATAATTTAGATTGGTATTTTGTGTGTCTACTATAGCAAGTAAGACCCAAAAGTACTTCGTCAAAGTCTCTAATTCTATATTGACTGTCACTCTGCCAGTCACAATTAGAAGACAATTTACAGGTAATCGGTAATGAAAAGTAAATAATTAATCTAAAGAATAAGGATTGCCTGTTAAAAATATGTTGACTTCTTTCTCAAAAGTTTAATTTGTAAGAGTATAAGTTATATGCTTTGACAATGTATAATTCTTGTAGCATACAATTATAAATACAGATATGTATTTATTACCATCAGAATAGTATATTAACTGTTGGTATTTAATGTATGAACGACTAGGTGCAAAGCCTACATACTTACAGCAGCTACTAGAGGATAAAATACAGTACCTAATTAGTTTACCCTATTATGAAGTAAATATGCCAAAAATTTACTTATGAATAATGTCATTTACCCGACAGGATCAACAAGAGTCAGTAATTACTACAAAGCGAAGTTTGTATAGAACATTTTATTAGGAGCGATAACGATTATATTTTCGCTGGAGAAGTTGGAGACTTATTTGCATTGATTAGACTTTCTTTTCACTTAAAATGTTACATCTATTAAAATTTTAATTATCTATGAGCTGGATTAGTAGAATAGTTTTACTGAATGTTCACTTTTGTAACCATGGAATTTTGTCCTAAGTTGTTATATGCCAGGAACATTACCAACGTAATTGCACGAAATGAATTTTCTGATCCATACTCTTGTGTAATATTCTTAAAACTTTGCTGCACTTTTGTCTTTTGATGGGAATGACTGGCATATGAATATGTTGCACACATTAGACGCATCAAATTTTGGAGTCAAAATAATAGTCACTGCACTTTCCAATTAAAAAATTTGTACCGGGATATTATCTGAAAGAGTTCATGCTGAGTCCAAGTCATAAGATTCATTAGGATATAAGTGTTTTGCCGAGTCCAAGTCATAAGGTTCATTAGGATATAAGTGTTTCCGTATCTGCGCAGATTTTCCTTTTCATAGAGATGGGGAATCAGAGTTCGAAGTAAGAGAAACAACTTTTATTTATTGTGCCTGGATACACCTTTTAATGTACAGTCTTACACAATGATAAACCATAACTGGTATTGCAGGTGTCACGCACCTTGTGCTGAATATACAATGTTTATCCTTGGATATACCATTGATATACAGTCTTACAAAGATCACATGCCTATAATATGTCTGAGAAGATTTACAATGAACAAGGTTCAGTCTTCCACTTTTGAATAATCAAAGAGCAAGCTTGCAACAAGGTAATTCAATCTAAAAAAGATACTTCGATTGAATGTTATTTATTGGTTTAGTCGCCACTCTCCAGTGAAAGGTCTTTTGCTACTATTTTGGGTTGCCACTGGATCCACTTTCTGCTGATGTTTCTGGATGCAGTTGAAGCCACTTATGCTGCTGCTTCTTGGATGTTATTACAAACACCTTTAAAGTTGTTCTGGATGCGGTTGGAACTATTTTTGTTGCTCTTTTTCTAGATGCTGCTACAGTCATTTTTTGTTGCTGTACTATTAGGTTAGTCCAGCTGGTTACACATCAAACTCTTTGGTACTTTTAACTTCTAAGATCCATGTCCATTCATTTTTGTTTCCTTCTGTATATGCTCTGTGTTCTCTGGCTTTAGTTTCGAGCAGTCTTACTAAAGATACTTAGTATCAAAATCAAACCATAATATCCCTTGAAAACAACTATCGCAACTAGGGGTTGAAAGGGGTATGCTATGCAGCTCTTTTGTGGGTCTGCCATTTTCCCGTCGCTATACCTCTGTACAATAACAGCGTAATCAATCAGCTTGTAAAGAGCTATTGGATTTGCATTGAAAAGTTCTTCTTGACTGTGTTTTTATGGTAGCATCAAGGTATTCTCGCTATATGAAGTGCAAGTACTTACAAAAGGTTCTTTTTCATCCACGAAAATGCTAACTTAAAGCAGCAGTTTAGAAAAGTGAAAAATACTAACCTAATAAAAGCACAAATATCAGTCGATCTCTAAACACTTAAATTCGAAAGCATTTTATTCCTTCACCTCCTTCACTTTATTGTTAGCCTTATTCACCCTTTCTCTGTGTCTTTTTGTATTTTCTTATGATAATTTTTTCTCTTCTAAGGTTAAGAGCAACATAGTTAATATTTGTTACTCTTCTCCTCTTGGTAAAAGGTACTATCATGGTTTACTATATGATTGTTGGTCAAATTTCATCCTTTCTGCTTCAAGATTGTGAGTATTTGTTAGCTCTAACAAGGAGGTAAGGGTAGTGCAAAAGCTTAAACTTTTTGCTCTTTGTTATTTCCTTCAAGAAAGCTCTTTTACTCCTACATTATTCTAGCCATTTTGAGATTGAGAGCTTTTGGCTTGATAAAACCAATTAATGTTTGACAAAATCAGTAGTTAAAGGCCAGAATTGTGATTTTGATAGATAGGTAAGGCTGAACAAATATAAATAGCAGGTTCCTTTCATACCATCTCTGGTACTTGTGTCCGTTTGAATTTGCCTGCTCATAGATGAGCTATATCTTCCGTTGTCCAACATTGTTAGATTTGGTGAAACTATTGATCTTATAGAATTAGTTGAGTTAAATACTCAGAAAAAGATCGGATAGTATATTTCGCATGCTCCGTTATGCTTTACTCTCTTAAATTACTTTGCCTTTTTGCTTTTTCCAAATTGAATCTGTTGAGATTCATGAAGGCTGCTACCATTTAGATGTGTCCTCTTTTCTTCCACCTTGACACCTTCACTTTGACAGATGTCTATTGTCTTGCTTCTTTGTTTCAGGTGATTTTTGGTTTAAAAAAAATTAAGAAGGCACTGAGCTTCAGCCGAAAAGTATTTTCAGCTGCCTGCAAGAATCTGAAAAAGAATGTACATTTTGGACTTTAAGCATCTACTAATATGATGCTACCATAGAGATAAAGAATGTATATTTTGATCCAAAATGCATATAGATAATATCCAGTAATTAGTGTGCCTGTAGTGTTGCTTATCTAATTAGATACTAACTTACTTGCATCAATTTTTATTATCAGCCCTTTCACACAAAACCAAGTAATATTGGGCCCATGCTGGCATGGGCAATAACCACCTAATAGTAGAAATATTTATTGGTACATTTTTCTCAAAGAGGTTATAATTTATAAGCTTCGGCATACTCCCAGAGCACTTTCCCTTCTCTTACTTGATAGGTAAGTACTTGCACATTGTCTTCTATCTCTTATTGAGTTTGCTTTGATGTTCAATCTCGATTTTAATTTGGTGCCCCTGCATGAATCCAACATTTAGGATATGTGGGTGACTGGTAAGAGGTGATCCTTATGTGAAAAAGTGTTGCGTGGAGTTTTTAGACTTCCCTTTTGACTAGTTGGTAGGAGAGCATAGATCCAAGCATGAACTCCTATAACGTGTTTATACCATGAAATAGTAGATTTTCTTTCAACTATTAGATGTTGGTTAAACCTTCTATAATCCTTCTTTTTTTTTGGTATTCAGCAGCTGTATCTCAATCTACTTGGCTTCTCAAGGCTAAAAAATCTGAGGAAGTATGCCCATGCAGTAAAGGTGAAGTATCATATATCAATCCAAGTGGGCGTCCACCCTAATGCTGAGGTCTGCTTCCATAGGTGGGCCACTAGTCCTTTGTTTCTATGCTATTTAAATTCTAAGAACTGAGGAAACTCTGTCTGATTCTTCACGTAATCTATTTCATGCTTTCCGTTGAAAGTGGTTTTAGCATGATAACTTTTTTTGCTTTGAAAAATCATAATAGATGAGTAGCTGGCAGCTTGATATATTTGCTTCATGGGCTGCTTTTGTTATTGGTGAATTATTGTTTTTTATATAGATCTGACAATTTCATCAAATGCATTAAGATTTTGTCAAACATATATATAACGTTGGTGTATGATATATAATCCTTCTTCTATCAATCCTACCCAGCTCTCAAGTCTCAGCACAAGTATGTGGCAAATCATTGCTCTGGATCACATGGTATGTTAATTGTCTCCACCTTCCTTATATTTCTTAGTATTCGTTAAAGTTGTATCTGTTTGCCTTGTAAAAAAATTTTAAAGGTTTGATGCATAACTAAAAATTTGGGTGCTTTATTACGTGCCAAATCTTTATTGTTGAGGAACATTTTTTCGAGATATAAACTTTCTGTTGTGTAGTATAATATCTAAAGCAAAGGTGATGACTGATGAGGGTGAATAGTTTCTAGTAAGACCCACTTAAAAAAAAAAAATACTACTGGTATCATGGTATGACCTGTCTAATGAGTTGCTTTTGCTTCAACATTCATGCCTTTTGAGCTCTTAATGTGAAACGTCTCAAACTGAAATATCATCTGAATGTAAAAAGCAACTAAAGAGGTGGATACCTCTTGAAAGTAATATAGGTATAGTTGATCCAGTCCATCTTTAATGTCTTAAGATAATGTGATGTATATATATAAAAAAAATTGATCAGGTAATGTGATGTGTATAAAATTATTAAGGGCCCTTTTCAACTTTGCAGAAACCAGTCCCTTGAAATTGGGATGTGCCGACCAGGCCAATGGATGAGACTAACCAAAGGTTCATGAGTGAGATCTATGTCACCTTTCGACCACAAGTCTTGGATATTAGAATGGCCAGCTTGGCTAAGCAAACTCTTCAGGTCTCGCTGGATGAAGGTTTGTTCTCCCTGGATCAATCTGAAATTAACTTCTTTTTGTAGTTTTATTGCTTTTGGCATTAACTCAATTAAGTGACCTTAATATGCAGAATCTGTTTTTATCGTGCTGGTGATATTGTTAATTACTCTGGCATCCTTCCTTAGCAAGTCTCTAGGATTTTACTATGGCAGTGCAATGGCAGTAGGGTCACTCATTTTCCTTGTGATACTGATGGTTCTTTTCCAGGTTACTTACGTACCTTTGCATTCTCAAAGAAGTATTCATACTTTTGCAACATTGTTCCTTTTCTGAATGCAAAGAGGAGCCCCTAAAGCTAGGATTGGTGGATTCTCTCTGTTTTAAATATCAAAAAAGCATGGAAGGTCTTGCTGGGATTGTTATTTCAGTTTCAAATCTTGACATGTAGTTCAAATTTTGCAAAGCAAACTGTTTAGTTGATTTCAGAAGCTAAACTATTTTTTCAATGGTGTCGCCTAAGATAATAAATTTTCTTGAAAATTAGAAATGTTTTGCAACAAAAGTATTACCTTATCCCAAAAAAAATAATAATAATAAGAAGAAATCTTTTGCACAACAAATGGCCGACTAGCACCATAAAAGCTTTGTGTTCTTACAACAAATTATGTGTGAACAGCAGATGGATATATAAGTTGCAAAAATTCACCGAAATGTTAGCAGGGAAGAAAGCTAGGAAGAATGCTAACATTTTTTTCTTTTGACAAAGGGATGCTAACATTTGTTAACAATTCGCTTGAAATCACCTTTCAAAGGAAAGATAAAAATAAGGGATTGAAAAAGTTTAGAGAGTGTGCTCTTTTGTTCTTTGTTAGCTCAGCTGAGATATGGATTTGGAAAATGTCTTGATTAATTGTCTTTTTTTAAATTATGCCGTAGTATTTTTGCTTAACTAATGAAAGTTTAACTTCTACAGCATCTTGTCTTTCACATTTTATAGTTAAACTTTTTTTCATTTTAAACGGCACAGCAGCTGTATGCATAGCAGCTGTATACCATGCATGTAACTATATATCATGTTTTAATGTTGAAGTTTTCTGATTGACATTGAGGTGCTTCTAATGACAAGGGATGAAGCATCTTCCAACTGGTAGGAAGAATTCACTAGCAATATTCTTGTATTCATCCATTGTGGGAATCTTTGCTACTATAAGTACAATCCTAGTGTTTATTCTTTATGCCATTCTTCTTAAATTTCATAATAACCGTTGCTAGTTTCTTTCATTTAGGTTGGAGTGGGATCTTTCTTTCTGCGCTATGTGCCACAATTGTTGCGTTCAATAATTAACGAGATTGGTATTGGTGAAGACATGTATAACCCTGTATGTAAGTTCTTATTGTTGGTTCTATTAGTTGTCTTACTTATATTTTGGAACTAAGGCTCCATCCATTCGTTTTGTTCAATATATCGGTGTTAGGAAAACCTTTTGCTAAGGGTCCTCATGCCAATGAAAATCTACCTCAGATAACTTGATGTTGAGTGCCTCTATTTTAGTTAAAGTCCAAACTTAATGTCAAAAAAGTGTATGTTGCAAACTCCTGTTGTTTTTTTCACGATAACATAATTGAATTTTTGAAAGTGCAATCTACCTTTTGGTTTCGGCATTGAGCATTCTGCTTTCCAGAGAATTTTGGGTGATGCACTGAACCTTTTTTGCAGTTGGCAAATTCTGCTGCTTTTCCTCGTAATAGCTGCAGCTTGATTGGGAAGGGGATCCTTGGAGCAATGGTAAAATTGTCTCCGTGTGATCTATAGGTCACGGGGTGGAAGCATCCACTAATGCTTGCATTAGAGTAGACTGTCTACATCACATCCCTTCGAGTGCAGCCCTTCCCTGGGCCCTCGTGACTGTGGGATGATTTGTGCACCGGGCAGCCCTTTTTTTAGCTGGAACTTGGTTGGGGTTTTGGGTTGTTCACAAACTTGTACTTGCAGAAGATGGATCCATTGACATCGGAGTATCTCAATATGTCGGTTGGTCCATTCGAGTTTTTGCTTCGGGATTGATTATTCAGGTTTCCATTATGGCTAGGAATACTTTTTTTTTTCACCTATACATTTGATCCTCCAAAATTCTCACACTTTTGGTAGTCTGTAGCGCTTACCGGAGTTAATTGGGCATTTACATAGCTTTATTTTTTCTTTTCTCTGGATCTTTTATTGGTTTTGGAGGCACTGATATGTGGAGTTCTGATTTCGCTAGTCTTGAGGAGACTATTCCGTCCCAAATATGTTTTGCGCTTTTGCAAGTGAGTCTGCCTTTATTTTTATTGTTTTAGCTCCTTTCTCCCAATAATTTCTAGTTGATGCTTATGTAGTCTGGTCTTTTTATTCTATTGTTATGTATATAGGCGAAGGACTTTTGCTTTTGCAGTAACTTCATATTTTCACACTGCCGTTTTCATGCAAAGCAGGAATTTATTACAAATAGACACGAGTTATCTCTGGGAATCTCAGGATTCTTACACATCACTGATAAAGGGTCATATGGTTCAGGGTCATATGGTTCCAGGACTTCTGAGAGAAATCGAAATGACACAATCAGTCGAGGTTAGACTAAATTAGTTATTAGTAGATGAAGTGAAAAGTGCAAGGTGGAGCTTCTCTTACATGTTTTTTTCCTGCATGTTCTCCTATCTAGCCATCAAGCTTGTTATCAGAGACAGATACATTCGATTCTACATTCCACAACACTCCTGAACGAAAGAAACTTTGAAAGGAGGAGTGGAATGAGTTAACTAGAGACACCACAATGAAGGCTTTGGAAGAGCTCGTTTCTTCCACTGATTTTAGCAAATGCTCACGCGGATAGGATTACTTTAGCTCCAAAGAAAGAAACAACCGCTACGCAGAGAAGGTGGTACCAAAGGCTATGACAATAAAATGTAAGATTCTAGTGAGTGGAGATCATAGGTGTCCAGACTTGTTGTAAAATGCTACACATTTTTAATTTAGACAGTGATTCCTTTTTGTAACTTATGTATCTACATTCTTATTAGTTTGAGCTAGTGTAACCTTATTGACTTGTACAAGGCATTGAAACTGACTACTTATTTTTGTTGAATGTAACAACTGGATTATAGAATGAGGCATTTTGCATTGTAGGTATCCTGTGGGTTTACTCACAAATGTGAGATGACTATAATTTTCATTTACAATGATTGTCACTGCTTCATCCTGGTGAACTCATCTGTCATACGACATGCGCCATTGTTGATTATTACATAGTCTGATTTAAGTTCACCACTCTCTGAAATCCCAAATAGCTGAACCATAATATAATGTCATTTGTTGAAGTTTTTAATTGCTAATGGCTCTCAAAACTTAAATTTTACACATTTTGAGAAGAAATAACTAGCAATAAGTTATAGGTTTTGAGGTCAATAAAATGGGACAATCACAGGAAGAGACAAGAATATTATGTGATTTTTCATTTATTTTTAGCTTCATAGAAAAATCAAAACAAGGAAGGTGAACTATCGAAACCAAGGGCTTGTCCATGTGGAGGAGCATGGGGCACGTGAAACCATGCTCTTCTCCCTATACTATATATAATAATGTTAGTATATTTTTAAAAAAATATAGATTTATGTGTACACCAAGCTCAAAGAGTCATATGATGCAATTGTTGTTTGGTGCACCTTTACAAGTAAAATTAGGGAGTTCTAATCTTATGTCTATTTTTTTTTTCCTTTCTTTTTTCTGGAATTGAGCTCAGGGTTTCAAATCTCACATTTGTGGGCTAATGTTCCCTCTTGTATTTTAGTTAAGTATTTTTTTTCTTTTCTATTTGGTTTATTCATTCAAAAACTCCAAATCTAACACATTAAAATCTCTAATCTCTTCCTGTAATCTCAAAATTTATATAATTAAATCAAATATCTATATTAAAACTGAATGCAAGGGGAGGTAGCATATAGTTAATGGTTCAGTGACCTTGACAATTTTAATACGAAGTATAATATATATGTTAAATCACTAAAATGCACTGAAAATTTTATTTTAACCTATGATTTTAAAATGATAATGAATTCATCGTAAGAAGCTAAAGTGTGAACTTGTCATGTATAAATTTTTGATTCATCTCTTTGTAATAGTGCACCCATCTTCTTAATGTCTTGGATCTGCCTCCGGTCGAAAGAAGTTTGCGTTATAAAGACAAACTTGAAGATAAGTGTAAATCTAAAAATTAGAAATTCATTGTCTTAAATTTTTTATAAAGTTCAGAAAAGATAACAAACATAGGGAATATTACGTTAATATTGATATATATCATATATATTTTGTACTCATCACAATTGAATATTTCTGATAAATGCCTCTTCTAATTGTTAATGTATTTATAAGCTTTATCAACCTTGTAAAAGTCTCCATGTTCATTTGAGATGATTTGAAATTGTGTTAGAATTTATTACATCTATAGGTATTTTTTAGCACTTTCATGAAGAAGGAAAATATACTAGAAATATATGAATAAATAGCTATAATACGAATTCAAATCCAATATTTTATTTTTAGAGTTTCATAAAATTAAATATAAGAAGTTTCAGTTTTAATGATCAATATTTCTTTTATTATTTCACTTTGATGTATTTTATTTTACTCATCATTTTGGGCAAGGACCTTAGTTCGAATCCCACGGCCACATTAAAATTAAATACATTAGATTTGCTAATTAAAACTAATATATGTGATTCTCTTCTATTCTATTGATCATATACCAATGTAAAGAAGAAAAAAGATCGATTTTTCTGTTAAGTTAATGTATGAGCTTAGGAAAATCCTTCTAATGGGAATCTAGTTTGAGTGCAATAGTGGTAATATGTTAGAAGAATCCTTTTAGTTTGAGTGCAGTTGTGGTAATATGTTAAGGGAACAACAGGACTCTTTAGCCATCTACTCACTTCTTTTGGTGAAATTATTAATTTATGTACTATTCTATTCAAATGAGCTTTCACGTCCTACAATAGAAGCTCTATACAAAATGTAGAGGGACTTTACACATAATAATAAGGGGGCATTTGACATTAGGGGTGTCTGGTTCACCAATTAATTTTGCATAGATATAGTGCTTATGTATTGAATAATTATGCCGAAAGTTATGTGATGAATAATTTATCATATTTTTAAGAAATGTTTTTGTCTATAATTACTCTAATCGTGTATTGCTAAGACACACACTTTTATTTTTATACTATCATACATAAGATAGTATACAAAATTGTTGCATAACTTAAGTAGGTGTTAGTACACAGGGGCAGAGCTAGAGTGGACGAAGCGGGTTCAGCCGAACCCGGTACCTTTGGTTTGAACCCTGTATTTGTCTTAAAATTTTTATTGAATATGTACAAATTATTAATTAGAACCCAATAACATCTAATGATTAGAATTTTGAACCCATAAACTTGAATCCTGGCTCCACCTCTGTTAGTACATAAGTCATGCGAAGATTATTTTTTAATATTGACAACCAAACATTGCGTATTATTACACATAGAATTTTATTATTTAGTGAATTTCACTTAACCCCCTCGACCTTTTGAGTATTAGAGATAATATTCCTCTCACCTTTTGAAAGAGAAAATAAACTCCCTTGATATGTCGATCTGCTATGGTGCCCCGAAGTGGATAGGAGAGGGTCGAGTCCGTATCATCATAGAGCAACAATCGCGTCCAGATCTGATCTATTTACTTGATAATTTATTTGATGACTTCATGGTCGCCAAAAAAGCCCCAAGAAGCATCAAACCTATTTGATAAAATTCATGAAGCAATTCTTAAATAGCAACAAATAAAATGAGTTGGATCATTGAAAGTATTTCTAAATATCAAAATAAACCTCAATTAATATGAATTATAGCATGTTCTTTTTTCAGTAATTGAAAAATTTAAGCAATGATATTCTATGGAATTTTAAAATTTCATACCTCTCGTTTTTCACCTGTAATTTTTCTTTTAGTTTTTTAAAACTCAATTTGCTTTATGCAATATTCTTTTGTTAGAGCTACAAATTTTAAATGTCTTAGGTCCATCTTGTTACTTGTAATATTGCTAGTATTGAAATTTGTTTCGACTAGTTAGTTTTGTGTAAAGTTATTACCTTTTGGGTGCGGTCTTTTACCGCACCATGAGAAAATTCAAGATGTTATTCTATTTTTACGTAATTCTTATATATTTAAAGGTCTAATTATTCTTAAAAATATTTCATTTGTAGTTATTTTAAAAATAAAAATAATAATTTCTAACAGTAATACAGTTTATAGGTGATATCATAAAAATAATAAATTCGAATAATAATATAGTTTATAGGTGATATGATATTTAAAATGTAACTGAAACGTTTTTTCATGCAAAAGATGAATGATTGCATTACTTTTTTACCTCAAATATTCGGGAAATTAAATGAAATCTTCTCATTCTATGCAATATTATTGGGTACTATTAGTTATTATTTTCATTATTGAGTAAACCATAAAATAATTGAAGGTTATTTTTAATATTTTGAAAATACATGTAATTTGGTGTTGCTAGTGTTATTTTCTAAACCCAAAAGAGAAGGGGTTAATTGGAATTTACTCTTGAAATAATTTTTGTTAGGGTTTCAAATTCATTTTCAATCTCTAGGGTTTCAGCTTCAACAGTTCACCGTGATTTCAATGGCGTAACTTCCGTTCGCCGGCGAGTTATTCCCGTCACCGTCACGAACTCCGCGCTGGCCCTTTCTCCCGGTACGACACGTTTCAGAATTTTATGTCTCGAGAAACTTTGATTCCCTCTTTTGATGTTGTCGTTCTAGCCCTGAGAACGAACATCTTAATATTTTTTTAGTTATAATTTCTGTGCATATTCAAGTATTATACTGGTTGTCTTTTTATATAAGTACCCAGTATTTTTTTAGAAGTAAGGTAGAAGAACAAATACAACCTATTTCTAGATTCCTTGCAAAGGTTTTGGCCTTAAAGGTATTTTGAATAATTTATGCATCCTTATTGGAGTACTTTTTTTTTCACAACTCAGCTTTTCATTTTCTGAATCTGAATAGAGTAGATGCTTCTCTAGACAGGAGAGCTCAACTTTTGTATTCAGAGTCAGGAAGCGGTGGACCTATTGATGGGTGCACCAAAGCAGAAGTGGACATCAGAAGAAGAAGCTGCCCTTAAAGCTGGTGTAGCAAAGTATGGGGTTGGAAAATGGAGCACCATACTCAAAGATCCAGAGTTTGCTGCTGTGTTGCGCTCTCGCTCAAATGTGGATCTGAAGGTACCGGGCATAACAACGTTGTCAAATCTTGTCTTGTCATTCTGTGGGAAGCTTATTTAGCCGGCTGGAGTATGTCTTATATTCACATAGTAACATTGAATGTCTCTTCTGTCTGGTTGTGCTTTTTTTTTTTTCCCCTTCCTTCCTTTCTTCCTTTCTTCCTTTCTTTCTTTCTTTCTTTCTTTCTTCCTTTCTTCCTTCCTTCTTCCTTCTTTCTTTTTTCTTTCTTCCCGCTTGTTTTGGTTAGTAAAAGTTGCCTTGACGGGCTTAGTTTTTCTTGGGCAGGATAAATGGAGAAATCTACATGTCATGGCAAATGGTTTGGGGTCTCGGCATCAAGTGTCTCGGCATCAAGGGAGGGTTGTCTCTAAAGGTGTCCAGCCTAAGCAGAAGCGTGATGACAACTCCTTGCTTGTTAGCACCGCGGTTGAGAATGATACAGAAGTTCTTGATCCTAAACCTCTTGCATCGTCTGGTGATGCACTGGAGGATGTTGGTTGTGAAAAAACAATTTGTAGGTAATTATACTACCGATTCACTTAAATCTTCCTTATTCAAATCTTGGATTACACAGATCTCATAAAGCTTGTGCTTTTGGAGAGCTTGGTGGGGAAAACTCATTTGTTGGCTTCTTCGATTCTGAAATCACTTTCTAAGAAATTAGTCTACTCCATAAGATATCTAACCAAAAAATTTGAGATGTTGAAGCACTCAAACCTTTTAGACATAAACAATTAAAGCACATTTTGAGACTCAACTTTCATGCATTTAATAATTAATAATATTGTTCATCAAAAGCACATCTGTAAGTGAGTATCTATTATAATAGTGTCCTAAGTACCTTTAAATAAGAAATTTAATATGGAAACCATATAGTTCTGGAAGTCAGCTGGCTCTGTTATGGAAAGGTTTTGTAACCAACTTGGTATTTTCTGATTATCGATAATGGGAGCTCTCTGTTCATATTTTATAGTGGTATCTTGGGCAAAATGCATAGCAGCTGCCTTCTATTCATCACTTTCTTTGTTTCCTCTGGAATCAAATGTGGGTTCCTCTTTCTAGGGGGATATCCTGCATAACTGAGAAAAAAGGATCGTGCTTCAAGCAGAAGTATATACTGTTACTGTAGCTTAGAGCCTGAAGTTTAGTTTATATTTTTCTTTAGAAAGCCTGAAGTTTCAGATTATGTTATGATGCTCTATTTTTCGTTTTTCAGTTGTTTGGTTGCGAACTCTGTTTATGTAAGCATAGCATAACTGCTTTCAAGCTTGGATAAAGGATGGTTGCGGTAGGTTAACAACCAATACAAAAAGAAGATAGCTATAGTGAAATCTTCCGAATATGACTTGAATAGAGTGTAATGGGTAGAGGATTCATATAGTACAGGCTGTAGTTGATTGATTGGTTGATTTGTTTTTTGGGAGTTTCATATGAAATTGTTGCAGTAATTCTTCATGTAAAATAATGTTGTGTTGTTGTAACATAGATACATGGCTCATTTTTCTCGTTTTTGTGTTACAGTGCAAATGTGGGTAAAACTGATTATCCTCTTCCACTAATTTGTTTCTCTTTTACCGTATTCTCTTTATTCTTTTAAAAGCAAATTGAGTCCTTGATTAGATGCTGTCACCTACTATGAAGCATAGGTTTTTAATAATAGATTGATTTTATATCTTTTGGTCAAAATTTTTAAACTGAAATAACAAGTTCGGAATTCATGTAATCTAGTTCTAATAATCGCCTCTTTCTTTTTCCCTTCTTAGAAATACTCATTTTGGGAGTTACCTTTTAATATTATAATGTACCAAACTTGTGTGTGCTTCTTCATTGATTATAGATTGGACGATCTTATATTGGAGGCAATAGCCAAATTGAAGGAACCACACGGATCTCGTCGAAATGCAATTTTGTCTCACATAGAGGTAATTTTCCTCCTTTTTTTAGCATATTTGATATAAGTCTATATGAGTAAAGAGAGTTGGAAAATTTTGGAGATTTAGTATATTTTGTTTAGTTATTGTTTTGTTAAAATGTCTTACGTTGATGGAGGAGCAGGTTTTAGTCTCCTTATATGGTTTTGGACAATTCACACATCATGACTCATGAGTTAGTTTTTGTGGTTGAGTTAGGCCTTGGGTCATCCATGTTATGTTGTCCACACTCCAAATATCCAATCCTAGATGTACTCGAGAAGCGGGAGGGGGAGGGAGTTGTTAGAGTATCTTAAATTGTTGCGAGGAAATGAGTTGTTATCTCGTTATATGGTTTTAGACAATCCTTGCCTCATTAGTTTTGGAGTTGAGTTAGACCCAAGAACCATCGCCTATTAACTTATTCTAATTTGTCCCTTTTTTTTTTTTTGGG
>MCJB01051153.1:70370-114743 GCA_002018475.1 Nicotiana obtusifolia | reverse complement strand
GGGGGGGGGGGGGGGCTGCTTCAACGTGTATACACTTTTAAGTTCTGCCTAGTTAAGCATTAACGAAAATCCTCCTCGAACACAAGCGTGAGAAGAAAGACCCTTCCTAACACAATGTTAGTCTTGCCACTATAGTATAGGAAAAAGCTTCTCTTTGATAAGTGGTGATAGGGGAGTCCAGAAAGGATCTGATAGTAGATAGAGACTTCAACCTGTGTGGGGTTAAGGGAGGATGTAGCCAAGCTGCTCTTAGCTACGTGTATACGCTTTCTGCCTAGCTAAGCATTTCTAAGACAATTTTCTTTCTCTTCAAACCAAAATCCTCCTCGAACACAAAAACATGAGAAGAAACACCCTTGCTAACACAACAATAAACTTGCCAGTGTAGTGTAGGAAAAAGCTTCTCTTTGATAAGGTCATAGGGGAGTCAAAAAGGATTTGATCATAGAAAGAGACTTCAACCTATGTAGGGTAGGGGCGGACGCAGCCATGGATCAAGGCAGTAGATTGTGGATCCACCATGCGCTGGTTCAACACCGTTGTTCGCCGATGTTTGTTCTATGTTATTTTCAAGGAGCTAAAAAGATATTGAGACATTATGAGTCAAGGAGATAAACACTTTAAAATTGTTTCTTGATCTAGCAAGAAAACAAAAAAGGACAAATATGAATTGCCTTTCTCCCTTTTATTAGCGAGACTCTTTCCCTTGGCACTCCAGTGTCAAACAGGATTCGTTGATTGAGTATTGTCTGTATCTTAGTTGCTGATTTTATGCTGGAATTTTTTCTTAATTTAGCTTTTCACTAGTTGGCAATGCCTTTTGATGCTTCATCCCGCAAACTTGAGCACTCCGAGAACTACTAGGGAAGGATAAGAACTAAGAAGTACCCAAGCAGAAGCAGAAACTGGATAGAAGACCAGGAAAGGTGTCAAGACTTGCTAGAGGTTAAACATGCCTGTGCTGTTTGTATCTTGGTAGCTGATACTTATGCTGGAATATTTTCTTAACTTAGCTTTTCACTAGTTGGCAATGCCTTTTGATGCTTCATCCCGCAAACTTGAGCACTCCGAGAACTACTAGGGAGAGGGATAAGAACTAAGAAGTACCCAAGCAGAAGCAAATAAAGGTGGAAACTGGAAAGAAGTGCAGGAAAGGTTATGCAACCCAGCCCAACATGGTCAGTGGCAGTGTTATCAAAAGGCGAAAAGAGCAAAAAAGCTCTAAGGTCTATTAGGGCTTTAAGCGCACCGCAAATAAAGCGTGGGCTTTAATGAAGAAAGGCGCAAATGGAGAAAACTACAAATATGTATGTGTAGTCCAAGACTAATATCAATAAGCATGAACACCAAATTTAAGGACAAAGAAATTGATGAAAATCTACGATAAAGTAAAATATCAATTGCTTAGTGTCGCCTCCTCAGGATTACGCTCATTGGCAAGGAAAAGTATGTTTTAGAGCCTTGATGACAACAATGAAGCGCCCGCTAAGCGAGGCGAAGCGCTCAACATGTTTTGAGCCTCGCTTTAGGGCTTAAGCGCACCTTGGATAACACTGGTCAGTGGGATGGCCAAAGGGTTGCTGGGGGTAGGTAGTGGTAATTTTCCTTTACCCACTTTTTCAATTCTAGTCAGGTTGTCATCATACATGGGATATCTTTTGTTTTCGACATAGACTGATGTAAGTGAGCATGCTTATTCTTTCTGAGAGGTTAAGATGGGATTTGCTTATGAAGAGTGAAGTTGCTCACTTGGGCAAGATTTCTTTATACTATAATTCCCGACAAAAAGGTTCACTCTATCCTTATTTTTTCACTCTCTGTTTAACTTGATTATACAAGTGTATGGACCTTGTAAATGCTGGTATATTCTTTTCATTACTTTAGATGCCTATTACTCAACAATTTTTGTTTGTTTGAAGGAGTGGTATACGCCACCTCCAAACTTTGAAAGACTGTTGGCAGCAAATTTGAAGGCGTTGACTGATAAAGGAAGACTGATAAAGGTAATCGACCTGAGAAACTGGTGGAAATGATGAAGAATCTCTCTTACCCTTTTTTATGTTCAATGGAGATGCATTTACTGCATATAGAAGACATGTAATGCCTGTTCCCCATTATTATAGCATTAATATCAGTGCATGGCTGGTAACTGAGGAGAATCTGCGTTGTATGTTGAATTGTCCTTGTTGTAGTTCTTTTCTTTATCATTATTTGGCTCTTTTTTTCCTGTTGCTGTGGGATGGAAGATGATGGATGAGATTATCATGCCCCCAAAAGATGTAAGTTTCATCGCACTACAAAAGATTTAACTAAAAGGGCCCTTAGGGCTTTGCTATAGTGCTAAAAGCGCAGCAAATGATGTGTGGGGTATGCACACATCACGGGATTGAATGCTCTGCAGACAAAAGCTTTGTATTTAAGTGGAAAAGGTAGAGAGGCGAGCCCATTATCCATCGAGTTTTGAACCGACGCCACTGGCCCTCGGAAATTTCTTGGTTATCCAAAAAAGAAAAAAAGAACTAGCAACAGAAAGATGGTTGTGTCCCTTGATGGCATCATGAAGAAGATTGGTAAGGATCAATTTTAGTGAAGGAAGCCATGTTTTATCATTTCAAGACTTGGAAGATCATGCTTCTATTCAGACATAAGCTTCATTTTAGTATCACATCATGCCTAAGCTAGGAAGGGGTAAGGCAACAAGAGAATGAAATGCCTGAATTTATTCTTTTTGGTTTTCCGTGCTATTCTCATTCAGTTATGCATCCTCTCCTGAATCATAATGCGTCTTCTTGAGTTCCAAGACTGACACTAAGGTCTTGGCTACTTTGGTTAGAGTTTTATCAACAATGCTCAAAAAGTCATATGCTTGGAAGCACGCATTGTTGGTTGCGGAGTAAAATTCGTCGCATGATTTGCAATTGCAAACATTTAATAAGTGTGAAATTAACATTACTTTCTTTCAGTTCTTTTATCTTCTTTCTTGTAGAGGAAAACACTGTGAGTAGAAAGCCCAATTATGGATGTACTAGTCTGTTTCTTAATCTTGGATCTTGACGCCTCCATTCACATTGATAGGTAAGGCATCAATACAGGATTGCCCCGAGTAGATTATCATCTGGTACCAAGGGAGGCCATCTCCCTTTTCTTATGGATGGAAAGGAGGATTCCACTATGATAGAAAAGAATGAAATTAGAATACGGACTAAAGCACAAATTGATGTGGAGTTAGAGCAGATGAAGAGCATGACTGCAGAGGAGGCTGCTGCAGCTGCTGCACAAGCAGTTGCAGACGCTGAAGCTGCCATTGCTGAGGCGGAACGGGCGGCAAGGATTGCAGAGGCGGCTGAAGCAGAGGCAGAGGCAGCACAGTGTTTTCATGAAGTTACATTGAAGGCATTGCAGCATCAAACTATCCCCGTCTGGTAAGCTAATCTTTCAAGAGACAGCTTATTGTGGTTGTTGCAACCTTTTCTCTGTAACACCATAATGAGCCATGAGCTATTAATTATCTAAAACTTTGTACTGTTAAGTGATGATATGCAGTTTGATTTTCTAAGTGTTAAAATATCACAGAGAGAAAAAGTTAATTAATTGTCAGAAATACTAAAAAGCAAGCTTGATAACATATTGAACATTAATAAAAATGTTCAATTTTGCAAAATTTTGGGTTCAAAATGCTGTACGTATTTGCTAAACTAGGGGATTTGCAAGTATTAGATGTCTATTTTGTTGTATGGGACTGTTGAAAACTTGAGATGCTTTTCGTTGTGCATTAGGACACAGGTTTCCACAAACTTGCGTGAAGGCCAACTTACTAGATTCTTACGTACTCACGTTATACATTGACTCTTGATTCAATGTATAGTATTGGTCCCAATTGCATAGTGGATAGGCAATTTAATTAAGTTGTAAGCTTTCAATATAGATCTACCACACAAGGTAGGGTTAAGGTTTGCGTACACTCACCCTCCTACCTCCCAGACCCCACTTGTGGGATCACACTGAGTGATGTTGTTGTTGTTGTTGTTGTTTAAGTTTTCAATATAGAATTTTGGTATCTGGTATACTGCTCTAGGAGCTACTAGCACGCGTCATCATGTTAAGAGTCGATCACATTTGCTTAATTTGGAGGATGGAATGCTATCAGCCTGAATGCTGCTATCTTGTTAATACAAGGTTGCGAATTGTTGTTGTCTTCACTTCTGTAGTTTCTGAATGTTGTCCTTTTTATTTTTTTTGATGAAGTAAGAGATATTATAAATGGCATCAAGAAGATGCAGAAATATAGATACAAAAGATTTGTTAGCTCCAGTACAAAGAGTCCTATACTAATGTTAAAGAGCTAACAAAGTCCAAAAAATTGTCAGGGGAGTTTACAGGTGTTAAGGTACTCCAATTGTACAAAAGTAAAAGACATTTAGCCTTAAGGAAGTGGTTTGGAGTTGCTATTCCATCAAAACATCTCCTATTCCTCTCATTCCAAATACACCAAAAGATACAGAAAGGGATTAGTTTCCAGATTTTCTTGATGGTTGTACCATCTTTCCAACTGTTCCAATTCAGAAAGGCTTCCTTTAAACTCCCAGGCATCACCCAGTCCATTTCAAAAAGAGACAATAACATGTTCCATAGATCTGCTGAAACTTGGCAGTGTAGTAGAAGGTGCCTGGTTGTTTCTTCATTTTGCATGCACATGTGGCATCTGTTTGCCAAGTGGAAAGATCTTCTAGCTAAGTTGTCTTGGGTCAAACATGCTTCATAAAGTGCAATCCAACCGAAACAAATCACCTTTGGGGGTGCTTTTGTTCTCCTTATGAGCTTCCAAGCCAGTTGTCCACCATTTCATTCTGAGCACAATAGAATAAGTACCCTGATTTAACTGAGTATTGGCCATCTGGTTCTACCTCCCATCTCAAAGTGTCTGCTGCTTGGTCATTATAGGTGATGCTTCCCAATCTAGCCATCAAGTTGAGTAGCTCTTCAATTTCCCAGTCTTGCATGTTTCTTCTGAAGATTGGTTTCCAATAATTTCCTTCTCTGTAGTGGGATATGAGGGAGTCCTGGTTGGCAGATATAAGGAATAGGTTGGGATATTCCTCCTGCAATGGTGTGGCACCAAGCCATTTATCCTTCCAGAATCTGATGTGCTCTTCATTCCCAAATCTGAGGCTGCAATTTCTTGGAGAACTCTTCCCATAATTTGCTGATGTTCTTTTAAGGACCAACACCATGTGGTGCTCTTGAGGTTCTGGTACACCAGTGATTGAGTGATCCATGTTTTGCAGTCACTACTTCCTTCCATAATGCTGGCCCTTCTTGACTATATCTCCATAACCATTTCAACAGCATACATTTATTATGAACAGCTAAGTTTCTGATGCCTAGACCACCCATAGTCTTAGGCTGTGTGACCTTGGCCCACTTAACCAGATGAAACTTGTGATCTCCACTATTACCTTTCCAAAGGAAGTTTCTCCTTAACCTATCCAAATGTTGCAGTGATTTCTTAAGGAAAATGAATAGAGACATAGTGTAGGTTGGGATACTGTTCAAGGCACTACTGATGAGTGTCAGCCTGCCTCCCATGGATAAATACTGTGCTTGCCAATTATGTGCTTTTGAAGTTTCTCAATATGCCGTCCTTATGCAAAAAGTTTGGGAAAATACATAAGTTGCCCCATGTAGTTGTCTGAAAAAGTCAGTTATATACTTAACCTTTTACGAGTGATCTAATACCCCCCTATTCTTATTTTTTGTGGAACTAATACCACCTTGGAACTGATATACCCAGTTTCATAATGAAAGGTGTTCTACACTCGCCCCATGTCATTGCCATGCCACTGCCATATCAGTATAATGTCAGATTTAAAAAATATTGATTTCCATGTCATCAAATTGTTTTTTCTTCACAACCCACCACCAAACCGCCATAGCACCACCACTGTTGCCACCGCACTGTCATTAAACCCGCGTCTTCTGCCACCAATAATAGTAACCACATCAATCCACCAAATTCGCCACACCACCACTATGCCTGCCATACCACCAAGTCTCTGGGGAATATCCACCGATGAAAATTGATTCAAACTTATCATTTTGTGCTTATCACATATGTGTTTACTAATTGGAGTTCAAAATCAATTTGACTAATGATTGGAGAAGATTGGAGGTAAAAAAATTTTGAAACCTCCATTGTTGGTCCTTCGAGAGTTCGAATCAGTGAAAGGGAAATTGGGTTAGATAATTAAGATAAAGAATATGAATTGAAGCCCTTTTTTCGAAAATATTTTGGTTTATCTCTAAAGAAGTATTAATGGAATTAGATGGAGATTAGGAGCTTTTGGGTTAGCTTTTGGGGTGGTATTAATTCATCCACAAAATAAGAATAAGGGGGTATTAGGTCGCCCGTAAAGGTGAAGTATATAACTGACTTTTTCGGACAACTACAAGGGGCAACTTATACTTTTTTACCAAAAAGTTTCTCAATATGTTGTATCACAACTAATGGTTGCTGTGAAATTGATTTAAGATTTATTGATGTACAGTAAGAACTTAATTAAGTTGCCTTTAGGGTATCATATACTTATAAAGCCGTTCCTTGTTTATGCAGATGACATACGCTGGATCCACCACTTGGGTTTTCATCTTCAGTACAGTTGGCAATTATTGTTGATATGTGGATAGAATTGTAAATGTGGTGATTTTTATCCGTTGCTAGTGATCTTAATTATAGCATTGAGGTCATAGTGAAGTTTATAGGCAAAAGGAGTATAGGAATCCTTTTTTTTGGTGGTTGACATGCAAAATGTATATCCTCAAAAAGTCGCTTTTTTTTTTTTTTTTAATAAATATTTTGTCTTTGGTGTGAAGTGGCTGTATAACAGAGCTTGCTGAATTGCCGTTAATTCACAAAAAATCTTGATGAACCTATGATTCAGAAAATGAATGTTTTGATATTGGTTTCAGGCTGCACGTCGATATTACTGGGAAATTCATATATTGATCCATTGCACACTGCTAAGAAGTCGGTATTCATTTGTGATGGAGGTGCAGGGGTTGTTAATAGCAGCAACCTCACTTCAATTGGCTCATCCACAAATTGTAGGGCACAAAATTCTTTCGGTTGTGAGGCATGAAGTTAGTACCGCACAAGGACCATTAAACATTTGATCAAAAGTAGTATTGCACTGGTCCAACTCCAGCTCTATCTTGAATTTTACATAAAACCTTTTGATAGACCAGTTCGATTATCCTACAACCTATGTTACACCGTCAATCTTACTACAAAGTAAGAAGCGTTGTGAAATTTACTCTGAATAGAAATGATCTTGCAGCCAAGCTCGATACGAGGAAAGGGGTAAAAATTGGCGGCTGAGCAAGACAATCCCAAAGAATAGCACATGAGCAGCTCTTTCAATCTAGAGATAATTTACAATACGATTTAACAGCCTCACAAAGTTAACATACAAATTCAGTAGCAGAAGAAAGGGCGTCACTTTTAACTCTTTGATTTTGAGTGCTTAACAAGCCAATCGATGACTGAGTCAATATTGGTGGAATTTTTGCATGAGATCATATAGCAGCATACTTCTCTGTCAGTTATAGATTTCAATCCCCTGCACAAATGCCAATTGTTCTTAAAAAGAGTCCATCGATTAAAAAAGAATATGTAAGCCCTTCGTTTTATTTGATTACTTGATTTCTAATTTTACCATTCTCAGGGGAGAGATATGTACTTGATAGGTAAATTTCCCAAACATTACTCGAATTAACCCAAATGCAAAACTAAGACCAAGCATACTCATAAAATTTTCTCTGCTTACATTTCATCAGTCAAAGCCTGCTTCGACAGGGCTCCGGGCTTGTCAATCTTGTTCCCTAATACCAGCAGTGGAATACCACTCAATGATGGCTTGTTCAACAGGTCATGGAGTTCACTTTTGGAAATGCTAAGGTTATCATGATCAGCAGCATCAACAACATAACTGCAGAGAAGGAAAGTAAAGAAGTCACAAACATAATACTAAAGCCTAATAGTTGGAAAAAAATACTCAAGCCTATAAGTATAAAATTGCATCTTTAGAAGTGTTTCAAATCCTTGAAATTGTTGGCAAAACCCCTCCTAAAGTCCATGATTAGCATTGTTCCTTTAGAATTAAGAAATGGTTGAAAACAAGGAATTCTACCGACCCAAGCTGTGTAAAAATAGATCCATAAAGCCCGATAATCTGATCTACAGCTTTTCCTAAACAAATGATGGTTGGATAAAACTAAATTCAACCCAAGACCAAAAGGACTCCAATCTACTATGTGCTGTCTCCTACCATCCTATGACTTACAAGAGTATTATGATACCATACATAAGAATAAAGCACTCAAGTAGACAAGGTGAAGTGAATAGCTGATAAAAGAAATCTGGAATATAAGTGAATTCATTTACTTCTAAGTGCAGAAGTTCAGTGAGGTAAGTAAAGCAGCTTCAACTTAAAGAAACTGAATAAGCAAGAGAATAGATGCATACACTATAGCTGAAACTGCACGACAGTATCTTTCCCACATACTACGGAATCTGGGTTGACCTCCAAGGTCCCACAATTTTATAGTGACATTACCTTTAGTCACTTTCCGCATGTTAAATCCCACCTGAATATCCAGTAATTCTCATATTATTATCAAGAACCTAGTAACATTGAAAGTGGTATCACATAATACTAAAAGATAGAATAGCTCCTTTAAGATGAGAACTTACCGTTGGTATCATATCTTCACTATATCCACCAGTCTAGAACGACACAAGTGGAGCAAATTTTGTAAGTCATCACGTATATGGACATAAAAGGTTAACGACAGATGTAAATACTGGCACTAGCAAGGTTGTTAGTTATCTACTCACAGCTATAACATTTACAAGTGAAGTTTTCCCTGCATTTTGCAGCCCTATCAAAGAAAGCTCCATTTCCTGTTTAAAGAAGAGGCTGCAAAATGAAGACGTTTATAAGGACTCATACAGGTGCTACACAAGTGTGAATGCAAAAAGAAACTTCAACAGCTTTATAATACTAGTCCAGCTTAGAATCAAGACAACAGTAAGTTTCCTTTATCTAACTCTAAAGTGAATATTCAAATGGGAGTAACTACACAAAAAATTATACAAACACCAATAGCGAGTAAATGGTCTGTAGACAGCACACTGTGTAAACTATTTATGCAATGAGGAAAGACGGATAAACAAAAATAAAAGCAATAATTAGTCCACTGGTGGGTTTCTCAACCCAAACCTCTTGAGCTTGATTGGACGTTCAGGGTTTCAAACATATGATGGAACTCAAAGAAAACTCTCAACTGCCGAAATGTACAGAAGGAACAAAGGGCCACTGATAATTCTCTTGACAAATTGTTTCTATCTCTCAGTATCTAGACCTTTTTAAAACTAGAAAAAGGTACCCCAACCACACGGCCATGTAACACAACATCTTGTACTAACAACTACACGACGTGTTTCTAACAAGAGGCAGTCTCGATGACCAGGCAACAAACTGTCTACAGAAACAAACCTCAAGAAGTCACACACGTTGAGTAAGATAAGCCTAAATTCAAGAACCAGAATGTAGTAGAAAAATATGCAAATAATGGTGAAGAATTACGATAATATTATCGAATCTGGAACATATATAAAATAAGACGACATGATGCCAAAAGAATAAAGTTTTTGTCAGAGAGATTGATTAAAAAAAGTAAGAATGAGACCATCTAATGCGTAGAAACACTACTTCCATCTCGTAGGAAGTCTTTGGCGTGCTGAAGACATGTTCGCAAGTTGCAACTTAACTTAAATTTTTTTAACATCCCAGGACAATAAGTCAAATGAATTCTACTACTGCCAATTCACTGGTAGTGATGAGGAGTTCACTTCTAGTGAAATGTTAAACAGCACTTTGAACCACATCACAAATTTATAGGTTCCTTTTTTGGGTGAACAACGATTGAAATACAATAAGAATGTGCAGTTTGCAGAGTCCTTTTTAAGATCCTTCTTTTTTCTCTCTTACGGGAAACCCAATGCACCGTCAGTAACTCCTTTACAAGTGGAAGAAAATGCCAAGGTAAGATAAGCTCTTTGGTAAGAGATGAAAAATCCATCCTTTTTGCACACAATTAAAATCTCAGCCACAAAATCCAATCTCCTGTTCATGCACTCACAGTTGGGAAAAGAAATAAATGACTTTTTCTTGATCTCCTATTCCAATTTTCTTTCCACTATATAGTAGCTCTTGGTCCATCTTTCGCATGTCTTCGATGTTAGTGCTAGAAATTTCTACGATACAACAGGCATGTGCGTTAATGATCATTATTACCAATGTTTAAGAACAAAACTCACATCGGAACCTCAGCAAATCAAAGACTCATTAATCTAAAATATAATGCACTAACAATTACAGCTCGTCATGTAACAAACAAAAAAGAAACTCATTAACCTAAAATGTGATTGATGGCAAATTTTGCTCATCCCGGAACAAAAACCGAAAAAAAAATCCACAGCTCATCTCATTCAAATTCCAAATATTACCAAAACACATGGAGAACACTAAATAATCGACGTTAAACTGATAACATACCAAAATCAAAATACACAATTATAAACAAAACATAGGAGAAGAAGAACACAGCAACAACTATGTCTCGGGGGCGGCTGTAAGAATTTCTTCAACGGTCAAAACTTACAACCTAGAGCTCGCAAAATATTAATCAACTCAATCAATCAACTACAGACTCAATCTCAAATTAGTTGAAATCGACTATATAAATCTTAATATATCCATTAATTCATTGCACTTTATATGAAACATAAAAAGTACCTTCGAAGCCAATTGAGAAAAGCTTCCCACAGACCCATGGATTACGCGGAAACGAGAGAGAGATAATATACAAATATAATCTCACTATATAAACACAGATCTCTCTCTCTCTCTCTCTCTCTCTCTCTCCCTATGTGTGTGTGTTGAATTGAGACTTTAGGAAACTTTCCTCTTTTCCTGGCTACTGTTTATCGTACCTGCGTTCAAAAATTGATATGGGAATGAAATGATTGGGGTAGAAGAATACAAAATTTGATATAACAGTTGCCCCTTGAATTCAAATGGAATTACGAAATAGTCACTGCAATTGGCAGCTATAATTTTTGCTGTATGATGAGTACGTGGACCAATATGATATCATAAAGGAGAACATTCGCGAAAAAGTGTGCGTGAAAGTCACGACCAATGAGAGTTTAAATTGATTAGCGGAGGGTGCGATTTTGCAGATGATTATTGGACAGTGCATGGTCCGTGAACCTGTCAGCAGACAAGTGAAATCCACGCGTGTGCTTCTGATGTCCGCTTTTGATTGGTCATAAAACTGTAGAATTTCCCAACTTTACGCTGTTTTCTTTTATTTCTGTGATTTTTGATTTTGAAGGAGTTTAATTTTGTGCACTAATTTGCGTGCTCTCTGATTTTTTGAAATTCAAGACTTACAATATAACATTTTTTACCATTTTAATTTTATCGGATGTTCTTGAAAGGACAATTTTTATATTATTAGTTAGTTTTACCTGTTATAATAGATTAGTTACTGTATTTATTATGTTACTACTTAATTTTTTTATAATTACCTTATAAATGATTAATAGTGTAAATATTTTTTGCACTTATTAGTGTATGTGATAATTAATAGTGTGTTACACTTATATATAGCTTTGGTAGCCTCCAAGCTTTCTGCCGTCCAGATTGATGTTATTGATGTCTGTTGCTATTCCATTAGAGGACCTATTATTGGCATGGAAAATTGAAGGCATATTGAGAAAAAATGAGACAAATAATTTGTACAATTAAACGTGTTGGAGAGGAAAAATACAATCACAAAACAGGAAATATGTTATGTGAGTGCACTAATAATTATTTCTGTATTCTGTTTTTTGCCAACAAAAACGGACCAGTGATTGGCAGATACACAACATATGAATTGAATCACATTGGCAAGTGCAAGACATAATAGAACGATTGAATGCAAATGACAAACTCTATTCATTCCACTTCTGGCCCCTTGATCACAATAAAATTATCATAATTGGTAGGCAAGTGGAGCCAAATTATAAACTCAGTTTGCATAAATTACAATCCACTTATACACAAAGGAAATCTGCAGTTTCTTAGTTAATGATGAGGAGATTTTATTTCACTAATACAATAGAAAATGGGGGAAGTGCATACTTCGCAAAAATCAAATTATCAAACCCAAAAAAAAAAAAAAAAAAAAAACTCTGTTTCAGTATTTCGGTTTATGATATGATATTTGGTATAAACTTTTATAAATTTTGGTGCTCAAACAATATACGATTTTTCTATAAAAAAATAGAAAACAAAATACCGAATACCATATTAAAGCACATGGTTATATACAAAACGGCAAATATAAAAGACAAGCAAAATTCTAAACTAGTGACTTTGTAAATTAGTGTCTTCAACCTAAACTTTAATATAAGCAGTTTCAATTCTATACAATGAGATTCGTATGTATATATATATATAACTTGTTTGTAATAATAGCGTTCGAGTCATCTCGCGCTCATCTTTACTTTCACAAATTTATGTACTCCTTCTATCCCAATTTTCATGACGGTGTTCTTTCGAGAGTCAAATGAGTTGTTATTTGACCATAGTTTTTTCATATGCCTTTAAATTATAAATTATCAATTATTATAATTTATAGTACTTTTGAAGCAGTTTCCAAATATGTGAAATTTTATTTCAAAAAATTTAAAGATTATGTCTAAATACAGTCAAAAGAGCAAAAAAGTGAGTCATGAGTGTTCGAGTATTAAAAAGTTTGAATCTCGAAAAACGAAAAGTATCAAATAAATTGAAATACATGAAGTAATATTTTAACTTTTTTTTGAAGGTTAACATAATTTTTTAAAAATTATCATCACATAGTAATTTTAATTTTACCACAAAACATAATAAAAATAATTCCATACATTTGAATAGCTCAAATCTATTTTTAAGTATAAAAAGAATAGCTACATAAATGTTTTTTTTCGGAATTCTCGTGATGATACGATCTCATTTTTTACACTAAGTAGAATGTTAATAATTTCGTATATATGAATAATTCAAATATATTTTGAAGTGAAATTTTCTTGATCCACTTAAGATATTCAATTTTTGAATTTTAAAGCAATACTCTAATGCCCTTAAGCTTGAACCAGACTTCCAACATTGACTGCTCCAGCTCAGACTAACTTCTCTCTCTCTCCTAAATTTAAACCCAAGAATTTTCTGTTCATGGGTATCTTTAATCTTGATCAAAGAATTTGCTCTAATCATTTAGTTATTGCGTGATTTCCTTAGTATTAAACATGATAAGCGAAGCTTGTTACCCTAAATTTAATTTGTTAAATGGCTACAAATATTCGTTTTAAATTTGGTGGTTCATGACATTTAACTTCTAATAATATTATATCCGATGTGCAGTTACCGAACATCGAGTGGGAACCATAAAAAAAAAATTATGTCTGATGCTTTCCTTTACTCTTTTTTTTCAAGTCTCATTTTTAGAATGAGTAATTATTAACGTTTTGGTTTAATTTGTTCTCTCTTTTTGTTCTTTTCTGCTTGAGACTGAAAAATCAGTTTCATGAATCACAATCACAAGTTTGATTGATAAAATATAACTTTGAAGAGAAATTACCGAACCGCACAAACCAAAACCGAAAAACCAAACCATACCGAACTTATTTGGGTAAAACCAGAAACCTAAACACCCCGCCGGAATCTTTCAAACCCATACCAAACCGGCCAATGAACACCTCTAGATATAGACCGAAATTGCAGGTATGCAGATAAGACTTGAGCAGTTATGCTTTCAGGTAACCTTTTTCATCCAAGTATGAGATCACTGTATCAGCCAAATCATTAGGAGAATCAAACAGCCCTCGATTCTGATGTAAAACTATCTGCACATCGGAAAAATTACACAACCACATGTAAGTTAATCTGAAACGAGGCGACAGCAGAATCTAGGAGCACAATCAATCCCCTTATGTACAGCATGTTAAGCAAGACGAACAGACTTGACCTTACCTCAGACTTTAGGGGTGGCTCGTATGGATCATCAATACCGGTAAAACCTGCAAAGTACAAAGTGAAATGCTAAATAACGTGACGTTTTAGGTGAAATAAGAATCTAAAAAATAAAACCAGCAGAAAGAGATAAACGAGGAAGATGAGGTAGGGGTGTAAACTTAGTGCATACAAGTGTCGCTCACCAACTTGTCCAAGGTTGGACGGTGTATTCAACCCATCTAAAAGTTTGGTCTATATTGGCTATCTAGATAGTAAAATTGACCCACAAAAATTTGATAAAAAATAGAAAAAGAAATTGTTGGTTTGGTTTCCCATTTCTCTCTATAAAGAAAAGAAAAATTGATCGTAGTTTGACTTGGTAATTAGACAAAGTATAAGAAAAACAAACCCATAAAATGGTCGAGTCGGTCGAGTTGAATATGACCCATTGTTTAGGGTAAATTAACACACTAACTTTGGGCATATTGCCTCATGACTTCATTGAAATTTGATCCAACTTGCCCATTTAACATCCCTAAAGAAGAGTATCTTCTGCCTGCAGCAACAGGGCCGAAAATGTTCAAGCCAGGCAACTTGATATTGAGGAAAACAGATCATTAGAACTTCCCTGCTGATAACCTCGGACTTTCAACTGACCACCCTCATCCATCAACATTGTAAATAAAGCTTTCTGATATTAAATGCTAACTCACAAAAACAAAGAAAAGAGAGATCGAGATAACAGATAATACCTTTTATTTTCCCCGCTCGAGCAAGTTTGTACAATCCCTTAGGATCCCTTGCCTCACATACATGCAGAGGAACATCCATGAACACCTAAAAAAGTTATCCAACTCAATCAGCTAATAATATGTGCCAAACAGCAACAGCTCACTAGAGAAGCTAATCCTATGAGAACCATTTCCCATCACAAACCTCAATGAAATCCCCTTCTGCCAGTAAAGCCCGACAGGCATCTCGCTCCTTCCTGTAGGGAGATATCAAACTGGCAATGCAAATAACTCCAGCATCCGCAAAAAGCTTTGCCACATCCCCTATTTATAAGCATTTGGAAATGTTAGGTTTCCAAGAGAATAAATGAGAGGGCTTCTGGAAATATTTGCAAAGCAAAGACAAAAAAGAAGCCAACCTATACGTCTTATATTTTCTGCTCGATCTTCTGCTCTGAAACTAAGATCACGATTCAGACCATGGCGAACATTATCACCATCAAGGATGTAGGTGAGTTTTCCTCTAGCGTGTAAGCCACGACCTAGAGCACATGCCAAAGTGCTCTTCCCTGAAATCAAGTTGAATGTATAAAAAAGTTGTGGGGTGTGTGTGTGTGTGTGTTGTGTGTGTGTGTGTGTGTGTGTGTGTGAGAGAGAGAGAGAGAGAGAGAGAGAGAGAGAGAGAGACTGAAGGCCTTAGAAAAAAATTGAAAATAAGAGTAGCGAAGAGGACAGCAGTACCTGATGCTAAATAATAGGTAGTATCATGAAAGAAACTAATCAACATTAAGAGAAGAAACAACTATTCATATTAAAATGCTCTGCCACAATCATTCTTAGGTGCTTCCAAATCAGGGCAAACTCATAGAGTATCTTGCAATAGCGTGTCGACTAATAATGTTCATTTCAGTTTAGCAGTATGATCGACACTGCATTTGAAGCTGAAATCAAGTACAATGTTTTCCAGCATATTACTCTACCTCCAGGTTCCCCTGATGAATATTGAATAATGTCAAACTAATGACAACTGTGCTTCTTAACCAGTATTTGGTTTTCATCGAGCAGACCTACTAATAGGACTCAGAGATAAAGGTAATGTTGCAAGTACACGCAAGATAATCTTATCGTTTCTTACTCAACTTGATAGAATAACCAATCTGACAAAAGAAAGGGGTAAAGTAGAGGGCCTTTTTCTGATTTTAGATTTTGGCTATTCTGCTTTTGGTAGGTTTTAAGTCATCTTTTCTGAAGGAAGATTGAATCCCATAAATCATACAAATGGCATCTAGCTTTACGAGAAGAGTATTTAATTAAAACTTTCATACTTCATTGGGCAGTTTCTGTTGCCCTATAAAAGCACAAATTTGGCAAAGGCTGCTCGCACCGAGTTGTCCTCCTTCAATATTCGTAAGAAGTAATCATGTGATGTGAAAATCATTTAGTAACTGTTGTTCTTGTGCATTATTGAGCAAAGATATGCATGCAAAGCCCAAGTTCTAATCAGTACCCAAAAATTTAGAAAATGGATTGTAATACATGATAGAAAACATCTGGCAAGAGAGTCACAGAAAGAGAGAGAAAGAGAAAAAAATTGAGAGCTAATATGAGGCTTCTGGCATTTTAAACTGACCTGAGCCACTGAGGCCAGTTATCCATATAACACAACCCCGTTGCTGAAGCAACTCCTCTCTGTCACATTTCTCTACAGAACATTTGTGCCAGACAATGTTTGTCGAATTCCCAATTGTAGACATTTGAGGTATACTGTTACCTAGTTAGATGATTGTCAGATTAGTAACTAAATTTTCGTGAAGCAAAATTGCATCCACTAGAAATAAGAACTAAGAAGTCATAATACAATGTAAATAAAGATGGACTAATCCCTCGTCCTTTTTCATGTACAATCGAAATAAGCCACGACTTAGGGAAAAACCAAATTATTACGTCCACTAGAAATAAGAACTAAGAAGTCATAATTCGTTGAAAAATTATACTGTGCGAATAGGGCAAAACAATTTTTTGGTTATATAAGTTGTTCCCCTTACATAAGAGAGATCTAGTGAAGTGGCAAACGGGGTTAAAAGATGGCTAATTTAAAATCCCCTTGTATTAATTCCTGGCTGCAGTCAGATAAAATATAAATTAATTAAAGCACTGAATTAGATTAAAACTGTGAACCAAATACAAGGAAGTCACAGGTTCACAACAAGCAAAAAGCTTTCTATTTTGTTACAACAGCAAATGACAATATTGAATCCAGGAATCAACTTTTCACATTGATTTAGCATAATATAAACCAGCACAGCAATCTAAACTAGCAAAAAAATGTATATTTGAATTGTAAATTTCAGTATTTCCTTACTAAGCAGAATTATTAAGCATAAAAAAAAAAAAGGAAACAAATCGAGAGAAAAAGAAAAGAGCGCCTACCAGAAAAGCCATGGCAATCATTTAAAGGCATATCGTCATTGGAATCACATCCTGTCCGATGAACATTTTCAGCTTTTCCGTTGACATAAGCCGTTCTAGATGCTTCGATCGCTCTTAAAGGCGCTACGAAGCTCGTTTTGACCTCGGTACCGAAAATGCTGAAGCCGAATGATTTACCTCTGTTATTACATGCCGGTAGCTTTTGAAACCCTAACTTCCCGGACGACGGCTCCGGGAGATCAAATTCCGGCGAAGTCCGATAAATCGATGAACATTTTCCAATCGTAGTCATTTTGAATCGCAATGACCGAACTATCATTTCTTCGCAATAATAAACTCCAAGATGTACACTTATAACAACAATAAATACATATAAAAAAAATATTGAGTAAAACTGAAGATAAAGAAAAAAATTATTAATTAGCCCATATGTACAGAGGCGAGAGAGGGAGGCATGAGAAAATGAAAATGTAAGTTGGTGGTGTTAGACATACGTCAAGGCGGCGAGATTGACGGCGGATTTATGGTGGTGGTGGTGATTTATGGCGGTGGTGAATGGTGGCGATCCATTTCCATTTATATGTGTGAACAAATTTTGTTTCTGGGCAAAGCAGAAAATGGTGATAGCAAAGAGAGGATCTTACTTCAAAATGTGGGAATTAAGGTTGAAAGGTACCGGATATACATGTAAAGCATGGCACGAGGGACGCGTTGGAATATAAAGCAGATTTAATAATATTTTAAACGAGCGATCACGAAGTTCAACATGTAAACACTCATATTAAAGTTTAAACAAAAAATCGATCATTTTGTCATTTTCCTTCTTCCAAGCAATTTTTTGTGATATTTAGGTAAAGTAGAATATTTTTTGTTACAAAATAGCTTAGTGATCTTTTGTGATGTTAACTAAAATGAAGTGACCTTTTAATTATACAAGTAATTTAACAACCTCAGTATAAAAAAATAAAAATTAAATGAGCTTTGTGAAATAAATGCCTGAATCTAATATTTCAAAAAAAATTTGCATTAATTGTGAAATACTTATTAATTAGTGTTATGAAATATAGCTCAGAGTAACAATATAGAACAAGGAAAAATAAGCTCAGAGATATAGAGAGAACGAGATGAGAGATTCTTATTAAAATAGTGAGTGGAATGGCCACTATTGAGAGAAGTGGAATGGTCACTACATAAATATGTCATTGAATATGTCATTAAGCATTTGAGAGGAAGATCATGGGGGAGGTTATGAAGATAATAGAAAAGAGTAGTGAGCATTACTCTTTTGGGGGTTATGGACATCCACCATAATTCAAGATTTTATCATGCTCCCCTTGGATGTCCACAGAGAATGTGCCTCGTTAAGACCTTGCTAGGAAAAAACCTTATGGAAAAAAAATTTTAGTGAAGAAAAAAGAGTACACATATCATGTAATACGCATTGCTTGCTGCCTCATTAAAAACATTGCCAGGAAAATCCAGTGCGATAAAATCGTAGCTACGGGACAAAAAGTACAGCGCGTATTTTTCTCCCCTGATGAAAACATCAATGTATTTCACCTATATTATGTATTCCGATCATGTATACCAACTTCTCAAATGTTGAGGTTGATCATGCTTCATTGAATAGAATCACCAAATTCAAATTCATTGAACATCTATTTCACCGTTCGGTGAAGATAGTATCTGACAAAGAACTTTGATGAAATATATGATTTATTCTGTCTCCTTTAATATATCCTTCTTTCAATTGAGATAAGCAAACATCATCGTCTTTACTATTATTGGAGTCTTCTCTTCAAAGTAAAGTCACACATCGGTTTTGTGTTGAGTGACTTGATTTACTAGTTGCTAGTATATTGACATTGTTGAATATGTATCAATAATTGATTGCCTTGTGAAATAATAATATAGAAGTATCCTCACATACAAATAGATTGTTTGAAGAATGAACTTCAGAAAATGTCTGTATTTGCATAACCAACAAAACTTTGGCAATATTTGTTAGAATAAACAAATCTATATCAAAGATTCCTTTTGCAATATAATCCTAACAGTATTCCAATATCTTCATATAGGAATAAAACTATATCTTGCTTGCATATTTTTTTGCTCATAGTTCTAGCAATATACATTAGTGCACCAATTGCACTAGACACAAAAACAAATCATGTATGCCATGATCGCTCTAATTCACATAAGAATTTGCTGAAATCTTAATATGCTTTAGAACAATTTAAATCCTTCAATGATTTCCATTATACGCATATCAAGTTTTTCATGCATTGCCAGATTAAAACCTGAAATGACTACATCCACCATAGGAGAACATGTCTCCATATAATCAATGCCAGGATATTTACAAATCTTCTTGTGTCACAAGTCGTCTTTATGTCTATCGACTTGACCTTTTTCGCACAAGAACACATTTATATCACCACTGGCTTTATACTTTCAGGTGTTGGGACTATCCGTCCAACTTGATATTTTTCAGGTGAAGTCAATTTTTATTGCGTATTTTCATTTGGCCAATTATTTATCTGTCCAAATTTCATGACATATTTGAGCTCAAGATCCTCATCAATATTAATAATATTGAGCGCTACATTATATCAACAATATCGTTGACGATCATTTTATATCGGTTCCATCATCACTCAATAAAGACATAACTTATCGAGATCTCATTATTTTCAGGTACCTGAGCCTCTTCCATGAGGTCTTGTAGAGTGTTGTGTCGTGGTGCTCTTCTAGAGCACTTGCCTCCTTATTATGACCATCTTGAACATTTGCTCCTCTCCTTCTTTAAGAAGTTTCATCTTTGGAACTGATTGGTCTGTTACGCTTCTTGCATGCCATAGACTCTGTCCCTCATGGACTTTATTCTATTTGAAGCATTAGCATCTGAATACGACATTTAGCTTTGGGTCAGCAAATGCGTATGGCAATAATTTAAAAATGAATTATCACTTGAACTTCAAGTTCTTATTTTCCTGTACGAGGATATATATGTGTTCATAATAATTCATTCCACGTATCACTTTCTCAGCTGCCCATTTTCTCCCCCTAATATTGGGATCACCAACACATTTTTCAACCTTCTTTGGGAACCCATCTTTGTGCATTGTGGTGACATAATTAAATCATATAGCACATCCATATTTCTAGATGAAAATTATTTGGTTCCTGACCCTGAACCAATTGTGATAGGGAGACTTTTCATAACTTGGCTAGATGCGTACAAGTGCTGCTGTATATTAAATAATACATCTCATACCAAATTTCATTTTGGGAGTTTTATTCTCATAACCAATGTTTAGCTATAATTGGAAGCATACAATTTTTTTTAAACCAACTTGGATTTAAACCAGCATTATCAAGATAAATTATCATAATTTCTATTCTGGAATTGTGCTCTAATAATTTAAGCAAGCAACCTTGCAAAAGACAAATTGCAAGTTGATAACAAACGCACATGTGACCATAGAATAAATACATCTATTAAAATCATATAATAAAAAATGGTCCACATGGCAGGTGATTGGGCCCATATATTTATCACCTTTTATTCGTTCCAGAAATCAAGGGATTCAATCCCAACCTTAACTGGTATATCATGAGAATAAGCAACACAAGAGAAATCTTGAAGAATCTTCTATTTCTTCAATATATACCAATGTGAATTTTCAATTAATTTTTACATCATAATTGAACCGGGATGGCCAACTGGTCATGCCAACTAATATTTGTTTCACTAAACCTCTAGTTTACTTGTGGCATGTGATTTCATCATCATGCTTATATATGTGTAATACAAATAGAAGAAAAATCGGGTAACCTTTCATATTTACCCAGTATGACTATAGTAATAAGAAGATATTCAATCTTCCTTTCATTTATAGTCTCAAATGCCAACCACTTTGGCTAATATTTTTAAAACTCAATAAGTTTCTTTTGAGACTTACTACAATATCAATATCATGAACAATTTCACGCATACGGGTAGTAATAAATTAGTTCTTCTGGAGCTCTTAACTGATTTTGTACTACAAGATCTTTTATCACACCATCCATATGGTGAATGTTTTCTTCATGAAAATCATATCATAATAACTATCATGGTCAAAATCATCATAAGAAAATTCATTTCTTGCTTTAATAACCTATTACAAGGCATGTCAGAATATTTTTGGCGTACAACATGTACGCGACCAATGACATATTCATGTAATCACACAATAATATTTATTCTCTTTATTTTACTCAAACCTTCCTTAGAAGTGAGTTGTGTGGTATTCATCCAATCATGCATTGCATGTCTTTATTCATTACTTTTATGACATATTGCCACATTCACCTTTAGGAATGGGTCTGCATTCTCAATGCTTATCACAAATCACATTCTTTACAAGGAATGGATCATAATCAGTGGCCTGCTTTATTATTTTTCATAAAATTTGATTGTAAATATTGTCTTCACATTTTGAAGGACTATTTTGAGAACCCTATTGTTTTCCTTTATAATCATAGTGATGACTATTATTATTTTGATCTTTGGAATGCCCATGTTCATTGGTCAACCACTTGTCTTCATTTAGACTTATTATGCGCCGCTACCACATTCACTTCAAGAATGGAGCAAATCAAGTGTGACAATCTTCATGCCTTTTCATAAAAAATATATTATTTTTCTTTAGTCATCATTATATCATCAATATGGTACAGTGAGACTCAAATCCAATGTCTTACCAATATAAAGGCATGTTAGACCATAATGAATTGAGACTTAAACCCAACTCTTATCATCATGGAGCATCAGGGCTTGATCCCGATGTCTTACCCTCATGGTGCATTGGGACTTGAACTCATTGAAGTTGATATCAGTAATAGTAAATGACAAAAATAATTTCAAATACGGAGGAAGTGCTTACCTCTTGAGTTAAATTCTTCATAATGTCATTTGGATATAATTCTCAACAATATACTTTTATTTACTCAAATCAGCTAAGATTTTAGTGTCAAACAGATATATTAAAATACAAAATAATATTGAAATTTCACATGTGGTCTTTATTGCAATAAGCCTACTTCAAGATGAAAGTGATATGACCAGAATATTAAGAAAAATGATGTATCAAATAGAATAATAGTACTACTAGTTACCATGCACTTTTGTGGAAACTAAGTATTATGCTCTCTAGAAAAACAAAGAGATATAGCAGAACCTTTAAGTCAATCAGGGAATAAAAAAAATAGTAGACAAATCTCTGTCTACTATCTATTACTATATGCTTTCCATATAGAAAAGACTCAACATGTTAATTTGATAACACCTATCTTCAATGAAAAATTTGGTGTAGTACATACTTCTGTATTAATATTTTATCTTATTAAAATAAAATAGTTACGGGTATTATTATTATTGTTATTATAATATTATATTTGACGGCAAACCAATATATAATCATTATAATAGGCATACCAAAATCGTATTATAAGGTAAAACCAAAAGCATACATAATAAAGTATAATTTTAATTTTGTAGATTATTTAGTCTACCGCATGCCACCTATTATTTAGTTCATGAAAATTTAACAATACTATATTCATGAACAAGATGATCAAGTTTATATTATGATGAAATATCACAACAAAACAAAAATGAAGGAGCCAACATTCATTCGGCGGAATATACTCATATGTATATCTGATATCAAAATCTAAAAGAATTGTTAGGCTTGATAATTTTGACAAATAGATCATCGAGATATACCTTACCAGAAGTGGAATTCAACCTTTAGGTTAGGGGCTTCGTGCTGATAACGTGTTATGAAATATAGCTCAAAGTAACAATATAGAACAAGGAAAAACAAGCTCAGAGATATAGAGAGAAAGAGATGAGAGATTCTTATTTCTTCTTCAATTGTGTTCTCTTTCCTATGTATTACAAGGCCTTTATATAGGCATCAAAAGTGAAGAATCACTATTGTAAAATAGTGAGTGGAATCGCCACTATTTAGTGAAATGGCCACTATTGAGAGAAATAGCCACTGTTGAGTGGAATGACCACAACATAAATATGTCATTAAGCATTTGAGAGGAAGATAATGGAAGAAGATCGTGGGGAAGGTTATGGAGATAATCAAAAAGAGTAGTGAGCATTACTCCTTTGGTGGTTATGGACATTCACCATAATTCAAGATTTTATAACGATTAGAAATATATTACTAGTCCGAACTTCGAACTGGTAGGTGCTTGCCCGCACCCACGATTGAGAGTGGATTTGTCTGTCGGTTTAAGAGGATCGTTATCTTAAATATTGAATCATTAATAGCTCGTTTGGCCAAGTCTCTTCAATGGTTAAAAGTGAATTTTTGTTTCTTCTCAAAAGTACCTTTTTTTCTCAACTTGAGGTGTTTGACCAAGTTTTTCGGGAGAAAAAAAAAACTTTTCGGAAGAAGCAGAATCAGTTTTTGAGAAGCAGAAAAAAGTAGGTTATTCTAAGCAAAAAATAGTATATACCAAAATAACCTTCCTTATTTTAAATCTAATACTTAGGATATTAATATATAAGTATTTTTTCTTATTTTTATTATAGTTTTTAATATATAGTGACTTTTGGGGTGAATGCTTTTATATTTGTTGAATGATTTTTTTGATATATTTAAATTATCTTAAAAGAATTAAAGTACTTTTCAATTTTATTTTCATATTGTACTTAATAAAATAGAAAAAAATTAATTATTGTCTTTAATAATAAAATTTTGAGATTATTTGTTTACTTATATAATATTAAAGTATTAAGTAAATCTTTTTAGATCCCTGTTTGTAATTTGATACTTAAAAGCATTTTTTGAAAAGTTTGGTCAATCACAAATTTATTGCTTAAAGGTACTTTTAAGATTAATTAGTCAAACACAAACTGTTCTTCTCGAAAAGAATTTTTTTCAAAAAATACTTTTTAAAATACACTGATTCGCATGACCAAATAGGCTATAAGCCTTTGTCGATTGACCGAATAGCTCACGCAGATTTTACTCCACTTTTGTTTTCCATTTAGAGAGGATGGAACTCCTCTCCATTTCCCCAAGTTCTTACTTGGATGGCAAGACACATGACATAAGTTAAAATTAATGGTTAAGATTACATTAACCAACGAAAGTCCTAACCATGATTAGACTAGCAAGTAGCAAATATGTCCTTATCAATTTATGAACTTCCCGATTATTCCTCCTCTTTCTTTTATCCAGATTTCTTAACTTCATAATTTCATCTCTTTTTCTTTAATCCGTTCAACCATTCTTATATTATCCTCATCTTCCTTACTTTATGATTTGTTAATCGGAATATTTGTGAGTGAGATAATTGTTTACTCTAAAAAACAGATAACAATTAAATTTGTAAGTGGTTTTAAGAATATGTGAATTAATTCAATACAAACGATAAATTGCGTCAGATTAAACAAATAAAGATATAATAAATTCAAACCATATGAGGAGTATAACTCCAGCCTTGATGAAATATCCACCCTCGATGCGGACTCACAATGGCCAGCACTGATGAACGAAAATAAGAGCTATGAATAATAGTGAAAATAATAGTATATTGATTTGGGATGCGTGTTACCATGTGTTCAATGAATAATCAGATCCCCCTTTATATAATAAGGGAATCCCACTCTAGGTACAATTCCATAAAAGGTAAAAATCTCTCATTTAACTAATTACTTGATTCCCGTCGATACGTGTCGAGATCTGGGTCATGATACCCCGTTGATCACGGATATTACGGCCTTTCGTTAATCGTGTTTGATTGCCAATAATGCTCTCTGAAGTCTTTTGGGATTTGGACCGATTCCGGGGTCATGGCCTCGATATACCCGAGGGCCGGCGTCGTGCCCCCGATGCCTGACTCGACGAGTCCCTTATCTTGATTTCGGTTCCTTGTCATCGCGTACCTTAATTTATTTTATCGGGAACCAGGCCTGTTTACGGGTCCGGTTTCACCCGCATACAGATAGTCCCCTCGTTTCTCGGAGAGCAAGTTTTACGGAAACGATGAGGAACGACATGAGTTCTTCGATCTCTTCTTCAACACGCTGCAACACAAAACGACAAAGAAACCAATACGTCCTGTTAGTCATGTCACAATGACCCCTAACGCGTGTCAGTCGTCGGTAGGTCGTGCCTGAATGTGAAACGGCGCCAAGCCCCTATAAATACCCATTCCTTCGTTCATTTTTTACTTTGGACCAAGCTTCTACCTTCGATCCTTTAAGATATTACAGTCTTCTTTCATCCCTAAATATTCTTACCTTCGTTCTTCAAGTTACAACCTTTTTTTTACCCTTACTTAAGCCAGTGTGCTTGTTTTTATTAGCAAGTTCTCATCCCTCATCTCCTCATTCTCCTTCATAGTTTCAAACCCTTTTAACTAGATAAAAGAAATGGCAAAGATTTCCAAAACCGTTCCCTAGAAAGATGCTCCTTCTTCTTCGCGGCCGGCGACTGAGGTCGAGGAGACCGCCCCTGATGTGGACTTCCTCGAGAGGTCCGTTCCCGGCGCGACCTCTAATGAGCCGGTAGCCGAGCCCCCCTCGAAAGTGTTCGTCCCTCGGAGTGTTCGGTCAATGACTACTTCGAGGTTGAAAATCCCTCTTTGGTTCAACGATGATGCGAGACGGTGTCATGGTACATCTACTCTATTACTGAGGCCGTTCTTCCTGCAGTTCGAAAGGACTGCGGCTGGACAGATAAGGATGTAGTGATTCCCGTGCCCCACGACGATATGACTACTCATGTTGAGGAATATCTAAGTGTTTACACTTATCCCTTTATATTGGGCCAGGTGGACCCGGTCATCTTGGACTTCTGCAGGAGGTACGACGTATGCCTTAGCCAAATTCACCCATCATTGTGGAGGATCATGATGCTCCTCTAATTTCTTGTGAACAAAATCGATGTGTGCACATTTACCATTGATCATCTGCTCCGCTTATATAGTCTCTGAATTTTCCGAGGGAGGGGGGGGGACTGATAAAGCTTGTACGCTGGACCAGCAAACCCCCATTTTCGAGTATCGACGAGGACCAGATCGAGGATGGCAAGGACGATTTGTCCGGGTGAGGACCGCCGACCTTATTCCTGCTAAGTAGAGGCCGTTCCCCGAGAAGTGGAACATATCACGTAAGTATAACTCCTTTTAAATGTCTATTTCATGTATTATCTTCCCTTTTCTCATCGGTGTTTGCTGTGGTGCAGCCCTCGCTCGAGTTCCAAATGCCATTCCTCGGCTCAAGGAGTGGATCGGAGGCATTTGTTCGCAGATGCCTTATGCAGTGAGCTCTCGAAGGGCCGCTGGAAGGCCCGATCTCACGGTAAGATTCCTTTCCTTGGATAAGTAGCCTTAAACCTTCTTTTTTCATTAATATGTGCTATTGCTTCTTTCCTCTTTTTTTTTTTGTTTTTGCAGGCTTACCTAAGACCATCGAGCTTAGGCCCTTGGTAGGGCTCGAGGACCTACCCGCTGATCCTCCTGCTTCGGGGCAGCCTGGAGCCACAGCCAGAGAGAAGAAAAAGGAGGCGGGCCCCGAGTTCCCCGAGCTTGGAAAGAAAGAAACCAAGGAGAAGGTTGGCTCATAAGCCAAAGGAAAGCTCCAGCTCCCGAGTGCTTGAGTTGGAGTTAATTTTCCGGCTCATCGATGAGTCCGAGGAGGACGAAATTTTTGTAGCCGTCTGTCCATGAGGAGCAGGTGGCAGCGACAAAGGCTAATCCTCCTCAAGTGCACGGGGATGGCGCAGGAGCGAGGCTCGAGACTCCTCGAGACGCCGGCTCTGCTCGGCCCGGTGTCATCGAAATTTCAGGATCGCCTTCGTTCACGGAATCTATGTTTGATGAAGCCCAAGTGACGAAGGAGCGATCCAATAAGGGGTCCTTGGAGCGGATGATCCCCTTCGATGCTTCTTTGATGGTGCGGAATCAACCGCCTTGAAAGACTTCACCGGGTTGGGCAATTTAGAGGTGCCAAGGAAAAGTCCATCCTCGAAGGTCGGTGGGTCGAACTTGAGCCTGAGGTTGATCAATCGGTTCCTCGCTCCGAGCACGGATCCTGGTTGGAAGTGATCTCTTGTTAACACCGTTCCGGAGGATGCCAGGGTTCTTTTCGCCCCTGTAGGGATAGCTAGTTACCTCCGGTGCCTGGTAACCGAAGAAGACCAGGTGGATGCGCCATGCTTGTTCAACGAAGCACAACAGGCGCTGAACCGGCTAAGGTGTTATCACACTCTTTTATCTTCGGGTTCAGTTTTTGATGACTCTAATGCCTTTTGCTCTCCTTATTTTGCAGGCCTCGGTGCTCTACCATGAAACCTTTCTCCATTACCAGGATGAGCTTAGCCAACTCGAGGCTGAAGTCAAAGAGCTATTGAGAAGAGGGACATGTATAAGCTTCTCAGTGAGCAACGTGAAGGAGAAGTCAAGAATCTCTGAGATGAGTTGGGCGCAGCTGAGAAAGAACATGCCGCCATGGTGGAACAGGTAAAGATCTTTGAAGTTAGTGATGACGAGTTATGCATGTCGACTAACGGCCAAAACCCGCAGGTGCAGCAGAAGCTTGATCGGATCGACTAGCTTCGAGTTAAGATGGACGAGGTCAAGACCATGGCCAAAGAGTGGAAACGCAAAATGGGTCGATTGGTTTCGGAATAGGAGACTGCCTGGGAGCAGCTGTCCTAGACTGAAGTCCAACTTCGAGTGTCGAGGGAGAAAGCTGAGGCCCGGTACCAAAAAATTGAAGACCTCTAGTCTCAACTGGGCTCGGCCGCTGCTGAACAAGATAACTTGTCAAGGAGCTTAAAGTAGCCAAGTCAGTGGCGGAAATAACCAGGGCCGACGCTGAAGAGATGGTAGCTCATTATAAAGCTGACGCTGAGGCAGCCCAGGACCGCCTGAAAGTCATTGTTGAATATGTGAATTGGCACTCCCGAAGGGAGGCTTTTGAAGAAGTTCATGCCCGGGGTTTTGATCTATCGGCCGAGATTGAAAACGCTAAGAGGCTCGACGCTGAGGCCAAGAAGTTGGAATACCCCAATGATGACGAGGGCTCCTAGGGTTCCGGCGGATCCGAGGGCAAAAAAGACCCCGGTGACCCCGATGATGAGGCGGGCTCAGGCGAAGATCAAGCTTAGGTGCCTTGTAGATTTTTCTTCGTTTTTGGTATTTTTGTATATTTTGTTGAGGCCTTTTGGCCTTTGTAAAGATTTCTCTCTCTCTCTCTCTCTCTCTCTCTCTATATATATATATATATATATATATATATATATATATATATATATATTTATATTTATACTGTGTGTGTGTGGGTGTGTGTGTGTCTAAGGCTCTTCCTTTTTTCCCTTCGACAATTTCACGTTTGTTCTTTTTTTTTTTTTTTACGATTGCAAAGATTTCAAATGCCTTGGCACGTAGTAATAGGGTCTTGTTTGGAGGTTCGAACAAAGCTTGTTCTCGATATAATTTTGTTTAGAACTCGTAGGGGCTTGGTAGGGCCAGAAGCTTTCGTCAAAGTGCTTATTAGAAGTTTTTAGATTATAATTTTGCCGAGGGTAGCCTTTGAACTGGTTTGGAAATTTTTAAGGCCTTATGTTTTGGTTACGGGTTTCGGACGTCTCCAAGCCATTTCTAGGATGGCCGTAACCTTTTAAGTTCAAGTATTGCCCAATAGGCTTATTACCCCGGGCTTCGATACCCAAGCCATCGGGGCTTGCCCAGGACGACAGTCCCTGAATGGGGGTGGCCGTAGCCTTTAAAGTTCGGACACTGCCTAATATGTGCCCCCGGGCTTTGACAGCCCGAGCCGTCTGAGTTTGCCTTGGACGACAGTCCCCGAGTGGGGTGATATCTTGGATCCGGATAGAGGTGGACCTTGGGCCCGATGTCCTTAAGGAACAACATGTAGTAGTTTTTAAGAGACAAAATATGTATCTGCAAGGTAGAAACTTTCTTTCATTTCTGTGCGCAACATACAAGATTACAAATGTGTACAAGCTTCGTGTCATGGCTTAAGTGGTTTATGTGGGCACGATTCATTTGGTCATTTGGCTCTTACAATAAATCCTATCCACCAAGTCCAGACTGTTCGATCACAAAGTTTCATTTCTTGCTAAAATCATTATCAAGGGTGATGGCCCCCAGTATTCGAGGCCGATAGTAGAGAGGGCTCGGATATTATTGATGTGACCCTCGACTCCGGTTCATAAATGGTCTTCAATTCCTAATTTAGCACGATCTATTGTTGCCTCATTAAAAACCTTACCGGAAAATCCTTTTGGCACAAAACCGGTTCAAGGGAAAAAGAGTACAACGCGTGCTTTCAAGCCTAGTAACCGCATCATTCTTTGGCCGTTGCCTGCAAGTGTTAGTTCAATTTGTAATACATGTACAGAAGAGAATGAATGGGGCCGTACCTTAGCAGTAGTACCGTTTTAAGTGGGTCACGTTCCAGTTTTTCGGTAATCGCTCACTGTTCCCTACTTCGAGCTTGTACGATCCTTTGCCGGTGATCTGATAATTTGATACGGCCCTTCCCAATCCGGTCCCAGTTTACCTTCGTTTGGGTTCTGGGTGTTTAGTATTAACACCAAGTCCCTGATATTGAAGTGTCAGAGGTTGGCTCTTCGGTTGTAATACCTTTCGATCCATTGTTTTTGGGCGGCCAACCGAACGAGGGCGGCCTCGCGGCTCTCGTCCAATAGTTCCAGGCTCGTGCTCATGGCCTCATCGTTTGACTCTTCGGTCACATATCGGAACCTAAGACTTGGTTCCCCTACTTCGACCGGTATTAACGCTTCGGCACCGTAGACCAACAAGAACAGAGTGGCCCCAGTACTAGATTTTGGAGGTCGTTCGATATGCCCACAAAACTTCAGGCAAAATTCTTTCCATTTCCCTTCGGCGTCGGCCAACCTCTTCTTAAGATTTTGAAGTATGGTTTTGTTCGTAGACTTTGCCTGCCCATTCCCACTGGGGTGGTAGGGTATCGATAGGATCCTTTTGATCTTATGGTCCTCGAAAGATTTACTCACTTTACTGTCGATGAACTACTTTCCATTATCGCACACGATCTCGATCGGCATTCTGAATCGGCATATTATGTGGTCCTAAATGAAGTCAATCTTCTATCTCCCTGACTTTCTCAAATGCCTAGGATTCCACCCATTTAGAAAAATAGTCAGTCATAAATAATATAAATTCAGCCTTATCGGGTGCCCATGGCAGGGGGCCAACGATATCAATTCACCATTTCATGAATGGCTAGGGTGACAAGATCGAATTTAGCAGCTCCACGGGCTGATAAATCATTGGTGCATGTCTCCGACATCCCTCACATATTAGTACAAACTCCTTCGCGTCTTTTTCCATGTCGAGTATCCGGCTCTGATTATCTTATGAATCAAAGATTCGACACCTGAATGATTCCCATAGGTTCCTTCGGGAACTTTCCTCAAAACATACTCGGTATCTCCCGGTCCTAGACATATGGCGAGTGGGCCATCGAACGTTCTCCTGAATAGGGTGTTGTCTTCGGACAAGCTGAACCTGGCCACCTTTGTGCGTAGAGCTCTCGATTCTTTAGGATCCGAGGGTAGTTTTCCGGTCTTCAGGTAATTTATATACTTGTTTCTCCAATCCCAGGTTAAGCTTGTCGAGTTTATCTAGGTGTGGCCTCCTCCCACTACCGATTTCATGAGTTGTACGACCGTTCCCGAGTTGAATTCATCGTCATCAATTGACGATCTTAAGTTGGCAAGAGCATCGGCTTTGCTGTTTTGATCTTGAGGTGCATGTTGCAAAGTCCATTCCTTGAACCGATGTAACGTCACCTGTAGTTTATCCAGGTACCTTCGCATTTGTTCCTCTTTGACTTCGAATGTTCCATTGACTTGGTTCACCATAAGGAGGGAATCACACTTAGCTTCAATCACCTCGGCCCCCAGGCTTTTAGCCAGCTTGAGACTGATAAGTGGGGATTTTGACTACTTATTAGCATCTTTTAGCTTTTGTTTTAGTCTAAAAGCATTTAATTGTGTTTCTGAAACTGATGAAATGTGCTAAATTACAGGAATATTGGAAGATGGACTCCCGAGATGAAATCCAACTCAAAAAGGAGTAATCTAAACTCAAGGCAATAAAAAGGCACGAAAGCTCACAAAGTGCGGACAACAAAATTTCATCTATGGCCGCAGATGATGAAGGAAAGTCCAGCAGACTTTTGTGCAAAGTGCTGACTGCACATGAATTGTGCGGCTGCAAAAGATGGGCTAGGGACAAAGTTCAGAGATTGTAAAAATTCCCAAGCTTCAAAGCCCCTCAGAAGTGCGAACCGCACAGGAATTGTGTGGCCGCAAAAGAAGTGCTATGTGGCCGCGGACGGAAACGTGCGGACCGAGAAGACCAAGCTGCGACCATAGTTACAAATCTGCGGACCACAGAAAGAGTGCCTTGCGGCCGCAAATCAGAATTATACGGCCGCAAACCTCCAGTTCCTGACAAGTTGAAGAAATCTGCAGACCGCACATGGAATTGTGCGGCCGCAGAACCTCCCGAAGGGCATTTTTGTCTGAAATTGTCAACTTTGTATAAATAGAAGAGTTTCACGAAATTAGGCGAACTTTTGACATCAGCAGCTACAGTAGCCGTTTCTATTTACTTCTTTTAGTAGTTTTTCATATTTTGAGATATTTTAACATAGATTTTATCATTTTGATTTCACAATATGAGTTTAATTATCATTTATTCTTCTATTTCTTTAATTTCAATCATGAGTAGCTAGAGTTTTACTAGGGTTGTGACCCAACCCTAGTGTGTAAACCTTATAGGTATTGACTTAGTCTCTACTTGAGAAAGAGATACTTAGTCTATGACAACTTGGCTAACAGTAAATTAGGTCAATCGAGAGATTGATAATCCCAATTAAAGGGTTCAACCTAGAGATAGTAATAACCCAACTTGAGCTTTTATCAACCGTTTAGTGCAATACCCATTTGGACTTGAGAAAGTCAAATTAGGCAAAATCATGCTCTGACCAAGAGGTATTGAGCGTAATTGAGAGTTGATAGCTATAATACACCCCGATCAACAAAACAAGCATTAAGGTCTATATCTCATAAGGCAAACACCTAGGTGATGGTCATAGCCCTAGGCTTTTTTACAAAACTTGAAAAACAAAAAAAAATAATTCTCTTAGTTTCATTTCTTAACTTTTCAATCTTAGTTTAAATTAGACATAGAATCAACCCCAATTTGTGGAAGTGTAAATTGAGGTAGTTCAAACTCACATATTATAATATATATACGCCTAACTCCAATATATAACTCCCTGTGGAGATCGACCCCGATTCTTGTTGGGTACTACTATATCAATCGATCGTTTCATAACCTTGAATTGAGGTGTGAAATTGGACGAGACCAGAGACCTGCAATCATGGCCTCATACTCGGCCTCGTTGTTAGGCAATTTTACAGTTCTAATAGATTGCCTAACTACATTACCCGTTGGTGGCTTCAATATGATGCCACGTCCGGACCCCTTTGCGTTCAAGGCACCGTCCGTTAAGAGGGTCCAGATTCCGGAGGAAGTCCCCGAGTTCAACAACAACTCCTTCTCGACCACAGGTATTAGGGACGGCGTAACGTCAGCCACGAAGTCCGTTAAAATTTGAGATTTGATGACGGTTCAGGGTCGATATTCGATATTGTACCAACTGATTTCCACGGCCCATTTGGCCAATCGTCCCGAGAGCTCAGGCTTATGCATTATGCTCCTCAACGGGCAAGTAGTCACGACACATATGGGATGGTATTGAAAATATGATTTTAACTTCCTGGAGGTGCTTAGCAAAGCGAGCGCCAATTTTTCCAAGTGAGGATAGGAAATTGTTAACATAGTAGATAGGAAATTGCATACCTTCCTCTTCCCGGACTAAGACTCCACTTATCGCTATCTCTGATACAGCTAAGTATAGGTACATCTATTTATCTGCCTTCGGAGTATGAAGCAAAGGCGGGCTCGAAAGGTACCGTTTGAGTTCTTTCAAGGCTTGCTGACACTCTGGTATCCATGAGAAATTATTCTTCTTCTCCAATAACGAGAAGAACTGATGGCTCTTGTCGGAGGACCTTGAAGTGAATCGGCCCAACGCGGCTATGCGCCCAGTTAGCCTTTGAACGGCCTTGATATTGTCCACCACGATAATTTCCTCTATGGCCTTGATTCCCCGGTTAGACACCATGAATTCGAGAAATTTTTCGGACCCGACTCTAAATGCACATTTCTCCGGGTTCAACTTCATATTGTATTTCTTCAATATGTTGAAGGTTTTCTACAAATGTTTTAAATAGTCCTCTGCTTGCAGGGACTTAACTAACTTATTGTCAATGTAAACCTCTATTGATTTTCCTATTTGTTCGTCGAACATCCGATTTTACTAGGCGTTGGTAAGTGGCACCGGCGTTTTTTTTAGTCCGAATGGCATTACGTTATAACAGTAGGTGTCATACTTAGTGATAAAGGACATTTTTTCCTGGTTGCCCGGGTCCATCTGAATTTGGTTGTACCCGGAATAGACATCGAGAAAACTGAGGATCTCATGGTCGGCCGTGGCATCGATCATGCGATTGATGTTGGGCAAAGGAAAAGAGTCCTTGGGGCATGCCTTATTCAAGTCTTTGTATTCTATATATATTCTTAATTTATTTCCCTTTTTAGGGACTACCACTACGTTATTTAACCAATCCGGGTACTTAACCTCCCGAATGGATCATATTTTAAGGAATTTCGATACCTCGTCTTTGATGAATGCATGCTTGACTTCGGACTGAGGCCTCCTTTTGTGTTTGACCGGGTGGAACTTCGAATCTAGGCTCAGCTTGTGAGTAGTTATTTGCGGTGGGATCCCAGTCATGTCAAGGTGGGACCAAGTGAAACAATCCGTGTTAGCTATAAGGAATTTAATGAGTTTTTCCTGAGCTTAGGCTTAACCCTGTGCGCAGGTATACCTTGCGATCGGGCAAGCGCTCGATCAATATGACTTGCTCCAGTTCCTCAACCATTGATTTGGTGGTGTCAGAATCGTCGGGTCCTATGAAAGACTTGGGAACTCCATAGTCGTCATCCTCACCCGTCCCCTGTCTTTCGGGTTCGGTCGGGGTCGGCATCAGTGATCGCTATATGGACTCTTCCTTGGAGACCAAACTTGGACCATTATATCGGGATCACCTCGTCGACCGCGAACATCTCCTTTGCAGCCGGTTGTTCTCCATAAATTGTTTTAATCCCTCTTGGCATTGGGAATTTCAACACCTGGTGCAGTGTCGAGGGAACTTCCCTCATGTTGTAAATCCATGGCCTCCCGAATTGAGCATTATATCTCATATCTCCTTCGATCACATAGAACTTTGCTTCCTAGATAGTTTCGGCGGTATTCACCGGTAGTGTTATCTCCCTTTTAGTGGTCTCACATGCCATGTTGAATCCGTTTAGAACTCGGACTATAGGCACAATTTGGTCTTGTAGACCCAGCTGCTCTACGACTCTCGATCTGATGATATTGGCCGAGCTACCTGGATGAATTAACACACGTTTATCTCGAAATTTATTTATGAGTACAGATATTACTAGTGCATCATTGTGTGGCCGCACGATGCCTTCAGCGTTCTCGTCATTGAAAGATAAGGTTCCTTCTGTCACGTAAACTCGAGTTCGTTTTTCCCTCGTGATGGATACTTTGATGCACTTTAATATTGGACCCTGGGGGACGTCGACCCCACCGATGATCATGTTAATGACATGTTGCGGTTCCTCTTGCTCGATCTGCTTATTAGAGTCCCTATTCCTGAAACGGTTTTTGGCTCGATCACTCAGGAACTCTCGGAGATGTCCATTGTTGAATAACCGGGCTACTTCTTCTCTCAGTTGTCGGTAATATTCAGTTATGTGGCCGTGAGTGCCATGGTATTTGCACATTAGGTTGGGGTCCCTTTGGGCTTGATCGGACTGTGAAGGTCGAGGCTACTTGGTGTCTTTGATGCGCCCGATGGTAGATATTGGCAGCAGTCGATGTTGAAGTTGTACTCCAATAACTTCGGCGCTTCCTTAGGCCCGATGGGCTTGTCGAAACCGCTTCTACTCATGAGTCCCCGGTTATTTTGACCTCGATCGCTTCTCCTTTCACTTCTCACAAGGTTTCGCCCAGACCCATTACCTCTTCGGTCTCCATTGTATGGTTGATACCGGTCACTATTCGATCGTGGTTCACGATCAATGTCTTTTTTGATCTGTCAATAGCTCTGACGGGATAAACGGACCCGGAAGGGGCCCCAAGCTGATCATCTACGACCTTAATTTCTGATTGCTACCGGTTGTACATCGGCCCAAGTTACAGTCGGATACTCTATCAGATTTTGCTTCAACTATTGTGAAGCCACCGAGCTTCGTGTATTATGTCCTTGGGTGAAGGCCTGAACGGCCTAATCGTCCGCGACCGGAGTCAAGTCCATTTGTACTATTTGAAATCGGGACATAAATTTCTTGAGCATCTCATTATCTCTCTATTTCACTTTGAAAAGGTCCGACTTCCCGGTCTCGATCTTGATGGCCCCGGCTTGTGCTTTCACGAAGGAGTCTATAAGCATAGCAAACGAGTCAACAGAATTAGGGGGTAAGTTGTGATACCATATCATAGCTCCCTTTGACAAAGTTTCTCCGAACTTTTTCAGCAGGACGGACTAGATCTCATCATCCTCCAAGTCGTTCCCTTTGATGGCGCATATCACATGCTCATTTGGGTCAGTTGTTCCGTTGTACTTAGGAATTTCGGGCATGTGAAACTTCTTTGGGATTGGCTTCGATGCTGCGCTCGGAGGGAAAGGTTTCTAAACAAACTTCTTGAAATCCTACCCCTTCAATATTGGTGGTGCTCCTGGGATTTGGTCGACCCTGGAATTATAGGTTTCCACTTTTTTATCATTGGCCTCGATTTTCTTTTCTCCCAATTCTACCCGTTTTGTTAGTTCCTCGAGCACTTTTATGATCTCATGGTTAGTCCGGGTTCAGCTTCACTCGGCCTCTCCGTGATTGGTTAATTTCTGTGAGTGATTTCCCGGGACGTCTCGGGCTCAACTCTGCCGGGGGGGCGGCTTTGGTTCTGCAGCTGGGCTATTGCTACCTGTTAGGCCTGCAATATTTCGAAAATCACTCGCAAGTTGATCTCATCTCCTTCACCGTCGTGTGCATTTTGGGCTGTAGATCGGACTCCCCCGCGGACGCTGTTCTCAGGATCGGTAGGCAGATTCGCATTGATGGCCACATGTGAGTTAGCGTTGATCAGGTCCGCGATTGGAACTCCGCTGGGATTGACATAGGGCACCTTGTTACTGGGTACCATATTATTATTCTTGCCGTGGTGACCGAACTCAGCATCCATGTTTAGAGGTGCAGATTGGGAGTTCAATATTTTGAACTTTGACCTGAAATTAAAGACACTTCAAAGAACAAGTATAAAATATGGTGCGTTATGAAAATTTGTATTAAATTGCTACTATTATCCTTAGCTCTATGGTGGGCTCCAAACTATTTACCCTAAAAAACGAATAACAATTAAATTTATAAGTAGTTTGAAGGATACTTGGATTAATTCGATACAAATGATAAATTGCGTTAGATTAAACAAATAAAGATATAGTAAATTCAAACCACACGAGGAGGATAATTCCAGCTTTGATGAAATATCCACCCTCGATCCGGACTCACAATGGCCAACACTGATGAACGAGAATAAGAGCTATGAATAACAGTGAAAATAATAGTATATTGCTTTGGGATGCGTGTTACCATGTATTCAATGAATAATCAGATCCCCCCCCCCCATATAGTAAAGGAATCTCACTCTAGGTATAATTCCATAAAAGATAAAAATCTCCCATTTAACTAATTATTGGATTCCCGTCGGTACATGCCTAGATCTGCACCGTGATACCCGGTTAGTCACTGATATTACGGCTTTCTCTTAATCGTGTTCGATTGCCCAATAATGCTCTCTGAAGTCTTTTGGGATTTGGACCGATTCTGAGGTCATGGCCTCGATATACTCGAGGGCGGGCGTTGTGCCCCCGATGCCTGACTCGACGAGTCCCTTACCTTGATTTTGGTTCCTTGTCATCGCGTTCCTTAATCGATTTATTTTATCGGAAACCGGACCGGCTTATGGGTTCGATTTCACCCATATACAATGATTATTGTTTTCTTACGGTTCTAAACAATAGCTAGCCCAATTGAACATTATCGATGGTGGTCTAAAATTATCAAAGTAACTTAATTAAAAGCGAAATATCAGAAATATTGTCGTCCCTTTTCGTAGCTAATTTTAAAGAGAAAGTGTCATTAAAAGACTAATAGCCTGTTTGGCCAAAAGTATTTTTTTTAATCAAAAGTGCTTTTTCCCAAAAATTGTGGTGTTTGGCCAAGCTTTTGGAATGAAAAAAAGTGCTTTTGAAGAGAAGCAGAAACAGTTTTGGAGAAGCAGAAAAAAGTAGCTTCTCTCTAAAAGTACTTTTTGGAAAAGCACTTTTGAGAAAAATACACTTAGAAATAGTTTTTAAAAGTTTGGCCAAACATTAATTGCTGCTCAGAAGTACTTTTCAAATTAATTAACCAAGCACAATTTATTTTTCCCCAAAAAATTTTTTTTTTTAAAAACACTTCTCAAAATAAGCTGAATTTCGAAGCTTTGACCAAACAGGCTATAAGCCTTATAACTCAAAGAGAAAGTGGATGGTGAGATCGTGAGGAAGTAGAAATAAGGAACGAGGCACGAAAACAAAATAGAAAGAGAGAAAGAACAATTTTTAATATATTTATGGATAGAATAATGCGCAGAAAACGTGGAAGCAAATATGTGGAATTTTTATCATCCTAACCATGGTTAGGTCCTTGATTAATTAATTGAATCTTAATAATTATTTTAACTTATGCCATGTATCTTCCATTCAAGTAAGAACTGGGAAAAAGAAAGACAATGAACAATGGAAAGGAGTTTCATCCAAAGACAAGTATACCCTCGATTGAGGAAGCATAATTTTGGACTTAGCTTGTCACTAAGTTAGAGCTCGAATAACACTAGCATTTTGAATCTTAACAACCTCCAAAAACAAAAGACAAAAACTTACAACTTTAACTTTATTGCTATTTTAAAAAATTAAAAAATTAACCAAATCATGTCCAAACACTTCTTATTTTTTTTATTTATTCCATTTACTATACAGCGCCAGGCTGCCAGCCTGAGGATAAGGCAAAATAAAGCCAGAGGCCTTAAAATTTTGGGCATCATTTTTCAATAGTAGTAAATTATAAATTAATATTGTTTAAAAGATAAGAATTCTAAAGTATAAAAATCTTGAAATATATTTGAATAATTCTAAGTGTACAAAAAATATTCTTAATTTTATATTTAGTGGTAAAATTTAAAATCACTAGAAGATAAGAATCTTGAAAATATTGCCTTAACCTCAAAAATTCCTTAAAACAATAATAATCACGCGATAGTGATGGTTTAAGTTTAGTTACCGAATTAAATGTGTTAAGAAAAAAATACAAATAGAAGATAATATTCTAATCGATATATTCAATTAGATAAAAATTTTGATTCTTTTCTAAATTCCTAATATTAACCGTTCTCGTAAAAGCTGCATGTGCGAAAAGGCGTTTTTCAAAATTAAAATTGATAAAATCTTACCTGAGATTAACAATATATTACGAGAGATAAAATTAATTAGTTATATATTATCAGTAAAATATTATTAAAAAGAAATTAATTTAAAAAATTAATAATAACTTTGTAGTTCAAAAAGCTAGGAAGGTAAAATGCAAATAAAAACATTAACGAAACTTTTTAAAAAAAAAAAGAATTAAGGTCCCTCGTCAAGGTTTGAGACACCAATTATGTTACTATATACTGAAATTTTATTTCCATGCTAATTATGTCAAAAAGTAATCTTATAGGCATATGAATTAGCTGCTCCTTTTCTGTCACGATCCAATTTAGGATTGTGACCGGCGCTTAGGAGCAAGTGCTCCCAAATAAGTTTCATCGGAAATTTTACAGAAAATCGGACAGAGTTTCCCCTGTTTTTGGACCATCCCAAAAACTTTCATGTCTCAAATCAACAACCAAACATCCTAATATTATACCAAATAATTTACAACTTGTCAATTAACTAATACAAGTCTCCACCATAACTAAACCATCAACGAACCACTAAAATTACTAATTTATCTCTAACTTTGATAAATGAGAACGATACTCAACATAAGACTATAATAAAGAAAGAATACGCAAACACTAAAATAATGACTATGGAGCGACTCTAAGAGTTCAATGAAAAGACCATAACAATAAGTAAAATCTCTGCCCCCGCGAACAAGTACAAGGCTCACCGAGAAATATCAACCTGTGCGCTCTAATTAACGAGATCCTTGCCTGCGTCAACTGCTGTCTCTGTAAAAATAATTAGCTGGGAATGAGTCGCTAGCTCAGTGAGTAATAACACTTAACCACAACCGTTTTTATTTGGGAACAAGTCAGAAACATGCTAGTATCTCAAAGACAAAATAACATAAAAATGCCCTTTCAGAACCAATAAATAATCTTCAGTCTCATCACGCTTTTCTTGTAGTAAAATATAATTAACAATTCAGTAATAAGCTCGGTAACCACTGTATAATATCAGTATTCACATTTTGGGAGGTTTCAATGAACGGATCATGTAATCGGTATAATTGTGGACTTCTTTACCAGAAGTCATATATAACGGTAGTCCTTACTCGAGGAAAATCGGTAACAGTATGCTAGTTCTACCTTCCCACTAGCGAGGGCTATAATGGTATTCAGTAATTACAAGGTGCACCAGGTCTAACGAACCCGCCGTTAGCTACAGGATCCTTCAATGTGTACTCCCATTTATACTTGTCTCTGTAATTCGTATATACTCGTAGAAACTATTTTACAACAATATAGGGCAATTTCAATTCTTATCAAATCATATAATTTCCTTTCGTTAACAGTAAATTCAAGTAACGGTAAAACAGATCTAGTGACAATGAAAATATTTAAAATCACGGTACTCATTTCAAATAACTATTTCGGTTTAATATCGAGTAAAAGACTTGTCCCACATGCAATTCAAAATAATCGGTAACATATTCATATTAAAAATCATGTATAAATCATACAAGTTATGAAAATACAAATTACGGTAAGATTACTACTCACAGTACTCGTGTAGAAATATAAAACTCGCTACCTCGAGCAATTTCCTTTAATCTTAAGGCAGCAGGGCAATTGTGGTGCATTGCTCTTTCTATACAAATATGTGATTCCTTCATCAAACTTGAATAGCAGCATCAGCGTCTGTCACAGTGAAAGAAATTCTCCTTGCCACCTGTTATCATCATCACAATAGGGTGCTCTAATTTTGCATCTCCTCCTGTAATGTGAACAACCATAATTCTCAGAGTTCATCTCCATCCCTTTAATCAATTCGACTGAATGAAGAAACTTTCTCCAATCGGTACTCAAAATCCCTATAAGTAGAGATCATAGATTTCACCGTTGTATGCATTTTGTTGTTGATCAGTTTTCATTGATGACGAGGCGACGAGCCAGCGTTATGCCGGCCGTATTTATTGAATGCAATCAACTTTCTCCTTTTAGCTTTTCCCTTGTTCCCCAAATCTTTCTTCTTTTAGTTTCAATAGGTTTTGCCGTCTGTTTTAATTTGACTAGATTTTCTTCTTTTTTGTTTTATTTTATTTTATTAGATTAATTTGTTCCTTTATTTTTTTCTTTTTGTTTTGGACTTAAATTATTTTCTAAATGTTCAATATATCCTCACTTAAAATATTAAGATATTACATTTTCTTCTTTTATACTCAAATCTGAGTCAACTCGTGAACCGACCCAGTTCTTTAATGTGATAATACATAATTAAAGTGGATCAAGAAAGGCTCAATTAAACAAAAGTAGATTTATGAAATCTAAAGCAGATCTAAAATTTGAAATGGGTGATCACGAAGTTCAATAATATACACCCACATTAAATGATTATGATGGTAGTATATGATTCTGTTTTATTTAAATCTGATTTAATAAAATTTTATCATTACAATAAAATTAATTTAATGCTGATAGTTAACTTACTCTGAGCTTTTTATTTGGATCTGATTTAATATTGCAAAACTTTATCATTAAAATAAAATTAAGTTAATTCCGATAGCTAACTATATTTACTCTGAGCTTTGTTTTAATTCTAGATTGTATTCAACAATTTTAGCAAGCTACAGAAATTACAGTCAATCTAATTTAAATATATAAGTGCTTAGTTCCGTCCCATGTTAATTGTTTATAAAACTGAATTGTTTTAAAATGTTTGATATTTAAAAAAAAATAAGAAGTTGTTTGTTACTTTTTGTTATCCTTACTATTTTTAATTAGTGGCTTATTAAGTGAAACTTTTAGATAAAGATGAAAGGTAAATTAAACAAATAATCTTATACTTGAGGCTATTAAAGATTTTTATCAAGAACGTGCAAAGACTTTTTCAAAACAAATAATACAGACTGGCTAGATTGTTTTAAAAAGTTGACTACTAGAAAACTGTCAAAAAGCGTTCATGAAAACTGACCGACATCGATCGGGATCTAAAGAATACAGATCAATTTTCGACCGACTTCAACCAATATCGATCGATAAATTTAATAAAGCTTTTACCAACTTATCCGACTTCAGATGTTGGAAAATTAAAAATACCGACATTAACGACCGATATTGGTTGATAATTTTATTTTTTATTTTTTTTAAAATTGTACCTTTCCGACTGAAGTCGCTTGAAAATATTAAAATATATTAAATTTAAAAACACAAATTTCGACCGATTTCGGTCAGTAATTTCAAAACCTGGAAAATATTTATTGCTGATACCAGCCGAAATCAGTCGGTAATGTTAAATTTCTGGGAATTTAATTTTAACATTTCCGACTGACTTCGGTCGGGTATGCTATCGGTTTTCTAGGTAAAAATTTAGAAAAATATAATTGTTTTACAGCTGCACCACCTGCCAACAACCAATAACAACTTATGATATCAGCATTACATTACTGCCATTTGACCAATAACAACTATCAAAATTATAGTAACAATATTTATAGAGTTTCAAAAATTCCACCAACTAAACGTTTCACAAGTTAAAACTTCAAATATAATACAAACATCATTCAACAAGTGTTTTGTACTACATCATCTCTATCTCCGCTACTAGAAGCTTCATCGTCGGCATGATTCAAAGGATCACGACTAGAAGGATTAGCATCTGGGGAAGACTCACGAGACCGGGGAATCAGAAAAGCACCACTAGCGAGAAGATTGGCCAGCTGACCTGAAGGACATTAAATTGTTGGTCCCTCTTTTCTAGCTGACCTTGAAGGTTGTCAAATTGTTTATCTCTCTTTTCTTCTCTAACCTTTGCCTCTTCAAGCTCTGTTGATAGCTTTGCGATCTTCTTCTCCATAGTCGAGATAGTCGATCTATCAAATGCCTCGCCCTGGGCAGAAGTCCCTGTACCTTGCAATCCAGCCATATAGCGCCAAAATAATCTCTCTGGAAGGTCGTATGCTATCCCCTTTTTAGGGTTACCGACGACATGCAACCATGCGCTTCTTCGTCTGAAATGGAAGGTGGGTCGCCTTACTCATTCGGTGGAAATCTCTTACTGTACTTCTCCACAGTAGTCTTATTGCGGCCCTTTATTGAATCTGTCGGTGCTTTCTTTTTCCGAATGTGAGTCTCCATGAAGAATTCATCATGAGTCAGCTTCCTCCCATATTTTTTTCCCTACAAATATAATAAAACATGTTAACTAAACTAAAATAAATATAGTTCGATAAAAATAGATTTAAATGCTTTAAGGAATTACCAGTAGTCTCCTCGTAGTCCCCATGCTCCTTGCACCCACACAGTGCAAGGAGCCACCCTTCTCGGTTGCTCGGTCCTTCTTTCCCTATTCACTCCTCTTCTCAAAATCCTCAGTGGCCTACTGCCTCAGCACATCCTCCCATAAATGCGGTAAAACCCATGAAGGCTTTTTATTTTTCTTCCGAACAGAATAGAAGGAATCAGATAGTCTCTTACGGTATTTGAACTCAAAATTTGCAAGAACGATACTGTTATGCCGGTCCTCCCATGCACACTTAATCTTCAAATGAAGTGTATAATGTTAGATGAAAATATTGTTGATATAATGCTTATATAGATATGAATTGTATTAAAACCTTAAATTGATTAAAAATTTGCTCCACAAGCTCAGATTGGAAATCATCAAGTCGCATAGGGTGCATCATATATATAACCGGTCAAGAGCTTCAGTGATTATCTTTGTGTGAGCACGTGATTTTTACCGCACCCGAAATGCTTTTATAAAAATTATTAAATAATTGTTTAATTAATTATTAATCATTTTAGGATTTTTATTAGGTGTTTAATTACTCAATTGTTAACTAATCAATTCGTGAAAATACTCAAAAAAAAAAAATCATGCATGGCAGGATTGAATTAGTAATTAATTGTTTTACAAAATTGAAAAATCATAAAACGAGTCATTTTTACAATTTCCTTTAGTTTTAAATCTTCAATTCTTAGATTCAAGGATTATTTTTAATTTTATAAATAGGTAATTAGATCAATTTTTGCATTTAGGTAAACTAGGATTTTAAATTACTAGGTCTTTTAGTTTTAGGAGAGGTCAAAATAGCAACAAGAATTCAAAACATGTATAATAAACAAAATGAGGGTGAAACGGACTGGGCCAAGGTTTAAAATCAAACCTGGCCCAATTCCAATTAACTACCTGCGGCCCAATTCCCTTTCCTCAACCCAAACCCATTTTTCCCCTTTTTTTAATCTGAACCGTTGATCTTAACATGATCAACGGCCCAAAATTATCTTACCCTAATATAAAAACCTAAATCTAACCTAACCCTAAAACATTTCCCCCCCCCCCCCC
>MCJB01051153.1:43363-70350 GCA_002018475.1 Nicotiana obtusifolia | reverse complement strand
CCTCCTCCTCTTCCTCTAGGTTTCCGCCGCGGCCTATTCACCTTAAACTCGTCCAAACTCGGACGAGTTCAACCCCACTCGTCCGTGGTCCCCCTCTCCTTCTCCAAGTACTCCTAGCCATAACGAACTACTGATAAAAAATATTGCACTCAAGAGTTTCGTTGATTTGGGGACCATTTTCGGATCAAATAAAGACCGTGGATTGATTTTCAATCGATCCTCGCCTTCCATTTGTCCCGATTTGGTTTTAAAAAAGGATTTTGAAGATTCTCGGATTTTTGGGGGATAGGGATTTTTCTTTTGCTTTATTTTTCGGGTTTCTTGGGGGAGAGGGTTTCAGAAGCCCTATATATATATATTTGGAGTTGTATTTCAAAAGAGGATTCGGACAGAAAGTTTCTTTTAGGTCTGAAAACTACACAAAAAAAAAAGAACAGAGTAAAAACGGAGAAAAAAGGGAAGGGAGGAGAAAAGAAGAGGGAGGAAAAGAAAAAGAGAGGTCGTTTTACAGAGAGAAAAACAAAGTCTGAAAATTGAAAGAGAGGTTCTAAGTCTGAGAAATCTTTTCTGCTTCTATATCAAAGGGATTAATCGGGAATAGTGGTGATAGTTGCTGCTGCTGTTTCAAATTGACTGTTGCCGTGGTAGCGATAAGCTTGTCCCAAGTCGTAGGTATGATCGAACCCCATGTAATCATAATTTGAGTTCACTGTTGAATGTTAACATATATACTGCTCGCTTGTACATAGATTGACATTATACTTTGTGAGTAATTAGTATGTAAATCGATGTTGTTGTGTTCTGCTTTTGTGTTCTTGGTGTTCGTTCAATTTGTTTCACTCTGTTAGTCTATGGTGTGGTTTAAAATTGCTGAAAGTTAGTGTAGTAGTTGCTAGCAGTGAGTCAATTTGATGTTGATTGTATTAAAGCTCGGTTAGTGAAGTGTTAAGGCGTCTGTATTAACTTAAATGCAGCTCGCTCAAGTAAATGTTGTCACTTAGGATTGGTATTGCAAATCAGTGTGCATTTGGCTATGAATCCCCTGGCAGTTTGTGTAGTTAAACAATCTCATCGAATTCTGTCCTGAACATGTTTATCCTATGGAAATCGACTTCAAAAGCGATTGGTTTGTGCTTAGATATAATTTTGAAAAATAACATGTTCAACAATTAATCCAGATTGTAATAAGTTATTGATTGAGTTTCTGCTTTAATTGAGTTTCCGCTTTAAGGCCATATGAAGACTGTCAGTAACTGTTTACTATCGTCGATCTATTTGATGTTGTTTCGGTTTTAAGGGCCCAAGTAGACTGTCAGTAGTTGCTTTACTATTTAGGTTGGTATTGTTTCTGCTTCAAGGATGTATGTAACTGTTAATGGTTTTTTTACTATGGCTAGATTTAGTTTTTAAACATTCGTCTAGTAATGATGTTATTCGGCATTATCACCTCTTTGGTATACAAAAATATCAATTGCAGTTGTAGATAGCTGTTATTTTGGCAATAATGTTAATGGTAAAAATTAGATCGCAATCAATTTCGCTAAGTCAGCTATTCTAATATCGGTACATTGGAATATAGATCTGGATGCTGGTCACATTGAAAATAGTACTACTTGTATTAAATCTGATAGTTGGCCGTATTTGTAAAGTTATACTCAGATTCTTTTGTAAAACATGGCGTGCTATGACTGCTGCAATTATTTTGGTTTCATTTCCCCTGCCACATGAAGACTTTCCCTTTTACAGTTTGTATTGTCATTTCCAAGATTACTAAATGCATCTTTAGCCATTCCCATCGGTGAGAAATGAAAAGTCTTTGTTGTGATTGCCGTGTCTAATTTTGGTCATAGTCAAAGCTTTAACTTCTAATAACCAATGTTAAATCTTTAGGGTATCGAGGTGTGCCATACAATTAATCACGATCGCTTATGGCCCTCTTCATTAAATAAAGTGTAATATTAATACAAATGAGCCTTGACTCTTTAAGTTTTAGTAGTTGAACCTTGAACGCCATTAATTACGTTGCCACTATGGGTACGGTTCCCGTGACATAGTGACAATGTCAACTTCAGGGGTGCCTTTTAGGTGACCTGATTTTAACAATTTAAAAAGCTTTTAAATTAGCAGAGGCGTGCCATACAGTTAATAAATAATTACCGATGGCCCTCTTAATTGATTAATTATAAGGTTAGAATAAGTAAGCCTTCAACGTTTTGAACTTAGGAAGATCAATTCAAACACGATTAATTAAGTTGTCCCTATGGGTACGGTTTTCGTGACATAGTGACAATGCCAACTTTTGGGGGTACCTTTTAGGTGACCTGATTTTAACAACTTTGATTAATAAAAGCTTTCAAATTAATTTCGAGGTGCGCCATACCAAAAGAAATTACAAACATGGCCCTCATTAATTAAATACTTAAAAAACCGAGGCGCGCTATTTAGCGAATTCCATGGCCCTCGAAAAGTTAAAAACGCGTAGCTGCTTTAGGCGCGTTATTTTAATAATTAAATTTTCTAAATTCGGGTGCGCATTTATGTGACCCAAATCCAAAATCTCAATGTTTAATTAAAAGTGCTACTAATTACGGGTGCATTTATGTGACGTAATTTGTGACATATTTTGATTAACATTGCAATTCTCCAATAATTCTAAAAGCGGGAAAGCAAAATAAAGTAAAATGCACTATAGGCTAATAATAGGTATTAAATCAGATAATAAGCCGATTATAACAATTGAGCGATCGTGCTAGAACCACGGAATCCGAGGGTGCCTAACACCTTCCCTCGGGTTAACAGAATTCCTTACTTAGAATTTCTGGTTCGCAGACTTCAAAAAGAAAGTCGAAATCTTCCTCGATTTGGAATAAAAAATAAATCGGTGACTTGGGACACCAATAAACATTCCAAGTGGCGACTCTGATAAAATTAATCAAATAATCTCATTTCGAATAATGTCACTTTAATTGGAAAAATTCTTTTATATATTCCTCCCCGAGGGATGTACGAAAAGAGGTGTGACACTTTGTAGTCTGATGACTAGGTATGAACTTGAAACATAGCAATTACATTAAATAAAGAAGACTAAGTATTATAATTCAGCATAAACAAAGAAGTAATAAATAAATCTTACCAATTGCCCTCAGACCTGATGATCATCCTATGATGACGATCATACTGCACTGCATCTGGATCATGAAGTTTTGAAATTATCCTGAAGGCGAAGTTTTGAAATTTTAAGAGACGCACTCCGTGGAGGGAGACAGATTTGCTGATGAAGATGGATGCGATCTAGACCCCTGCTGTGATCCAGACTACTACTGCGATCCAGACCCCTGCTGTAATCCGGGTGGCTGTAATCTAGATGGATGTGATCCAGCTGGTGGTGAAGCAAATGGAGCAGATGACGGGCGTATCACCACATGGACATGTGGCTGCTGACTCGGAGTAGCCATGTAACTATATACAAGATTATGTTGAGGAAGCTGGGTACAGCCCTGTGGTGGAGAATGGTAAGAATACTGAGCGAAGGGTAGGTAGTCTGATGAGTAGATGGATGTGATGGAAAAAATATGTGCCTAGAAGATTGTTACCGGCCATCAGCAGCGGAGGGATGCAAGTGTGAAGTGGAAGGAAGCGAGGGTGTAGCACTACCATCATGATCAATAGGCCTCTTATCCTTCCTAGACCTACCTCGACCCTTACCAGTTATCTGCATAAATTAAAAAAAATATTATAATTGAGAATATAAATCTATATAAGTTAAGCGCACTTGAAAAAACTAACATGCTAGTCATCTTCAAAATATCTTTCCTCGTCCAAAAATTTTTCCTCTTCACTTATTTCATTTTCATCAGGTGATTCTTCATCCTCATTTTCTATGGTTGTTATCTCCTCCATATCAACTTTTTCTAATATGCATTGAGGATGCTCCAAGTCATTTTCTAATTAATCGTCCACTATTTGGTTAACACTTGAGGTATCGTTTTGGTAAGCAACATCTGGCACATTCTTAACTTTCACCCTACCAACGGGCTTAATTTTGATTACAACTAACCAATCAGACTTATCCCTCCACAATGGATGTGGAGTACAATACACGTTCCTAACATTTTCTGCAATTATAAAAGGATCATAACGATCATACTCTCTCTTTTTATTAACATCAATTATGGTGTACTGCGAGTGTACAAATGTACCTCTTCTAGGTGTTGAGTCAAACCACTTGCATCGAAAAAGTATGATCTTCTTATTTGGTCAACCTAAATATGATAATTCTAGAATCTCTTTGATCACATCATAATAATCAATTTTTCCCATCCTGGTTGCCTTCACCACTTTTAATATATTATTGCTTTTTTTTTTCTTTTTTTATACTTGAAGCATTCCTCGGTGTGAAATTTGTAACCATTCACAAAATACTTAGACATAGTTGTAACAGTAGGTACATGTCCGTAAGATATATCTTTCAAAAATTGACTAACACCGTTGTTTGGATTATTGACCTCCATGTAGTGTTAAAAAAATCACAAGTGACCAAGTATATATATTTACATATGATCAAGTATGTAAGTTGCACTTACACACTCTTTAAACCACACCTCAAATGTAGAATATACAGCATCATGGCCAAATTGACTCATGAAGTCACTGAGCGACATATTGAAAATTTTGTTAGTTGCATTAACCTAATGAAATAATAGTCCATGTAAATTAATCCTACGTCAACACTTACTTAAGAAAGGGTTGAACTTCTGGACAATTTAGCAATACATAATTTGAAGCTGATTTGTACTCCATACTACTTAGGCCCCTTTTTGATCGATCTTTAGAACCTCAGCCTGATTGATTGAATGTGGACATTGGTGGATATGATGGATCATTTTCAATCATGACATTGTGCCGATTGGGCCTATTTCTAGCACATGCACATGACTCTCGAAGTAATAAGAACAAAAATGGGCAGTTTCCTTTGCAAGATAGGCTTCGCATATAGATTCTTCAATCATATTCCTCTGTTTAACAAATCATTTACACTTACTGATAGTAGATGATAATGTTAAGGAAAATTACAAGAATGAATCAAGGTTTAATCATTACCTCTTGAATGGATACATCCACCTCCATTGAACCGGCCCTCCAAATCGCGCCTTGTGTACAAGGTGAATTGAAAGTTGTTCCATCACGTCAAAAAAACCACATGAAAAAATCCTTTCTAGCTTATTACTGATTACATGAATGTTACAATTTATTTGAAATATATTTTCTTCCCTTAATATGCTAGTACATAAGTTTTTGAAGAACAAACTTATCTCTGTGATGGATTTCCAGATATTTTCAGGCAAACAATAAAATGCGATACGATATGACAGTCATGACTTTTCATATGAGTCAGCTTTTCTTCAACCATATCAGCACGTTTTCCTAGGTTTGAAGCATAGCTCTTAGGGAACTTTAGGTTCGTACCCCACTCACAAATCTGTCGTCTTTGTTCCAAAATGAATGTGTAGTTGGTCTTGGGCTTGAACACCTTACCATTGTTCATAGACTGCAAATATAATTCAGGTCGCCTTCGGGTTATCTTTTGTCTTATTCTTATCATCCACCATTGTGTTGAAAAAATTATCAAAATAAGTTTTCTCAATATGCATGACATCAAGATTGTGTCGGAGAAGATTATTCTTCCAATATGGCAACTCCCAAAATATGCTCTATTTTGTCCAGTTATGGGTAACACCATATCCAGGGAATCTAGAAGGTGGAGCCTCAGTAACTTTAGTGAATTTCTGAACCCTTTCTTAAATTTCCTCACCGGACAAAATTGGAGGTGGCAAATCACATTTAGTTGTATTCTTTTTTAATGGATTCTTCATCCTTTTGAACTCATGATCAACTAGTCAGAGTTGACGATGACAATCAAACCATGACTACTTTCGGCCATGTCTTAAAGTGAACATTTTACCATTTTTCATGCAGTAAGGACAAGCTAACTTTCCAGCAGTCATCCATCCTAACAACATTCCATATGTAGGAAAATCATTAATGGTCCACATAAAATTAGCACGCAAGTTGAAATTTTTCTTAGTTGATGATACACCTTATGTTTTCGTACGTAAAAGTACGTCGCAAGTTAATTGATGTAAGCTAAGAAATGAGATCATCTTTGAAAGTAAATAAAGTAAGATAATCATGTTAACTTGGAGGTTAAAAATACTTTAGATCATGAATATCAAGTACCAAGAGGGTTGGAAAGCTTAGAAGCTAAAAGAATTGAAGAAAATAAGTTTCGTCAAAAGTAGACAAGTTGGGAATGTTATAACATGTACTTTTGTGGTGAGACTAGGGTGCTTAACATTATAAAGAGGTTATTTTAGTCGTATGATATTCGTGTGTTATTTTTTAAAGTCAAGCGAGTTGTGGAACAAAAGTTGGCAAAGGTCATCACAAGTTACATTCATAAATGTGCTGAAAATTAAGTCAAATGTAGCTTGGCTTTTCTCCCAATATACTTGGAATTACGGGGTGATCTACCTACCAAATTGAATATATACGAGTCTAGTTTCTAACTTATTTAACCACTTGTCGATAAGACATCGGAATAGAGAGATATTTGTATCTTTACGGGACTGCACAAGCAGCTCCCATGGGACCCACAAAGTCGGTGTAAAACTCCAGCTTGTATTTAAGTCAATTCTAAATCGTTTTAACTCATTTTTCTCGTCCAAAATAGTTCCTAAACCCTCATAAATTCTCTCCAAGGTTTCCTTCATGATTCTAGAGTGAAAACCTAAGATAAAAACATGAATCCAATGCTAGAAACCCCGTGGTGCTCGCTAGATCGTAGTTCTTCATCTTGTGGCTATTTTGGAGGGTTCTTCAAAGTGAAGTAACCTCAGGTTCAATGTTGTTCTTATTTATTAAGGTAATAATCAGTCCCTACTTCAATATATTAGATTTTCGAGGCGCACTACAAGTGTTTACACACCAACTTGAACACCAAAAGTTGATTCAAGAAGAAAATACAACACATATAGTGTTGTGGTGTCATTGAGGATAGTTGTGGGCTGATCATGGCTGAAATTTCGTGTTTTTTATACTAGTTAAGGTGAGTATAGCATCCTACTATATGTGCTTGAAGTTGTCTGTGTGTTGGTTGCATTATTTGAGCAAAATACTACAAAAGCAGACTCGAAATAGTTTGAGATGTCATTATTTTTAATGGACTATTTTGGTAAGGTTGTTTCCATGAACTTTGAATGGTTGGAAACCTTTGAAAATGACTTTATTATGATATTTTTATTATAAAATATTGTCTATATGTCGAACTTGTTGTTGGTACTGTGAATATGAAGGGAAAGGACAACATAACCATGAAAGGTTGTACTTGTTGTTGTTGTTAGATTGTTGGGCTGTTTGAGAGTGAATTAGGAGATGAATAGGAGGTTAGAAGTCCTCCCATTGTACTTAACGAGACATAAAAAGAAGTTCATATTCCTGAATTTATGTACATTATCCTAGTCTCATAAGTTATCATATTATCCCTTAGTAGGACTTTATTCAGTTAAGTATTGTCTTCTTCGAGTCAAGAGAATAGAGGGTCTGTATATATACACAGTATTACAGTATTTTCACCACCATCGAGCAATAATCGATGGAGAGGCCTCTATTGGGCAACCTTAGATCAGATGGTAAGTTATATACCGAGCCTACTGTGGTCGAGTGTCTATGAGCGAGCCCAAAATGCCCGAGATACAGAGCCTAGTATGGCCGAGCGCCTATGAACGAGCCTACTACGGCAAAGCAGTTATACGTACCGAGCCTTATAGGGACGAACATCTATTTTACTTACTATATTGAGAGAGTTGAGTCAGTATCAGCAGGTAAGCATATTTTCAGATCATCTTTGACTTTTAGTTATTATATTATCAGTTCAGTTTCAGCTTTCAGTTATTCTGTTTCCTTATATACTCGGTACATTTTTCGTACTGACGTTCTTTTTGCTAGAGACGCTGCATTTCATGCCTGCAGGTCCTGATAGACGGCTGGATAGACTTTCGCAGTAGACAGAGATCAAACATCAGCTTGGTTGGTAAGCTCCACCTCCTCGGAGTTACCAGGTCTAGACCTTGGAGTCCATTTTATATATACAGATTTGATGGATAAGTCGAGGCCCTAACCCAATCATGATACAGTTTAGTTATCTCTAGAGGCTTGCACATTAGTATTGTAGCCTTGCCAGCCCTCTGTTCATGTTAGTTTGGTATTGCTAGTTGTAGACATTCATGTTGGTCTCGTCGGCCTTGATTTGTAAGGTAGGCCTCGTTGGCCTAAGTTGAGGGTTACCCCTCCAATGGCACCGGGTGCCGTCTACGCCTTCCCAGGTTTGGGACGTGACAGTTGATATGTCATATGTCTCAACTCTATCATACCACAATTGTTTAGCCCATCAATCAGAGGTTGCAAATATACATCAATCAAATTCTTTGGATTGCGAGGACCGAGAATAACATAATTAAAAAAAATATATGGACTAGTCATACACATTTCATGCGGAAGATTATACGGCATAATGAAGACTGACTAGCGTGAATATGGTGTTGCAAAAATAGAAATTGACATGAAACCATCAGCACACAAACCCAACCGAACATTCCTCATTTCACTAGCAAAATCCAGATACATCCTATCAAAATGCTTCCAAGCTTCCTTATCTGATGGATGACACATAAAACCGGGCGGTCTTCTATTTTCATATTGCCATTTCATATGAGGAGCGAAACTCTTCGATGTGTACAACCTCTTTAATCTAGGAATAAGAGGTAAATAATGTATCAACTTCACAGCAACCTTCTTCCCGCTGGAAACCCGCCTAAAAGGAGGTTTTTCACAAAATTTATAACTTTCTAAATCTGCATCACCCTTATAATATAACATGCAACCTCTTCACAACAATCGATTATTGTAGACGTGAGTCCTAATTAGAAACCAGTTTTTTATCCTTATAGAAATCTTCAGGTATGTTGAAAGTTAGGTCAACTAGTTCACTCATAAGGCCAATGAAAGAATCCATTCCCACTTGAGAAATATTGGTATCTGATTTGATACTTAATAATCTACCCGTAACAGACAACTGAGAGTGCATACTCCCTTCACATAGTAGGCGGCTAGCGGCCTCTAACTGTTCATGAAAATGTTTTGCCTCTTCGTTAGGAACTTGTTCAACACTTTCATGGGGTTCAAACTCGAAGTGCATCCCAAAAGCATCTGCAACCATTTCTGTCACGACCCAAAATCCCACCACAGGCGTCGTGATGACACTTAGTCTCTAAGACTAGATAAGTCGATTTTAATTACAATTCAAGCTTCTTCTTTCTTTTTTTTTAAATAGATAATCGAAGCCCACAGGGGAAATAATTATCACAACCTCCCAAGAATGGTAATACTGAGTCATGAACTCTAACTGAATACATAGAATTTTCTCAAGGATCGAATATAAAATGATGTTCGAATAAGAGTTGACAGTACAATAAAAATGGAAAGACTCCAAGGGACTGCGACGGCCAAGCAGCTCTACCTTAAATCCTTGCAATCATACTCTAACATCTGTCCAAATCCGATATCTCCAATATCTGGCTCTGCACAAAAATATGCAGAAGTGTAGCATGAGTATACCATGGTTGGTACCCAGTAAGTATCAAGACTAACCTCGGTGAAGTAGTGACGAGGTACAGTCAAGACATTCACTAGTTAAATAACCTGTGCAATATAGCATACAAAAATAATAGAAAATAAATAGCAGTGATGGCATAATAATCAACTCGTGACATAAACAGCAAGGCAACAGGACACTATAGATATTGCTCAAACGAACAATAAACACAAGTACAGCCAATTAATCAAGTCCTTCAAAATATACATCTTTTATCTACAAATTTTTCAAATAAAAATCTTTAGAATGTAATCCGTACAATTAAATATATCCCGAATATACTTCATTCAAATAAATATCTTACGAATATAATTCTTTCAAATACATATCTTTCAAATATAATTCTTTCAAGTAAATATCTTTCGAATATAATTTTTCTCAAGTAAAGTCACACATGTGACACCTCATTTAATTTTCCGGGTGTGAGAAATATATTCAACATAACACATCGAATGGCACGGTAGTACCTTCATGCACTTGTCTCATTCTCACCCCGATATATACGTAGATCAAATCAATTGGCACGACAACACCCTTCGTGCATTTGTCTCTTTCTCACCGTGCATACATATAACAGTGCCAACTAAGTGGGAGAAATGCCAATAACAATAAAAGAAATAAAATGGGAGGCACATAGGAAGCAACAACAACTACAAGTCACATAGAAAACATAGGTGCACAATAACATCTCAAGATAAAGGCATGAATGTATACACAACGAAAAGATATCACAATATAATGTATGTCTCTTGTCCTCGCCTGCACGGAAACACCCTTCGTGCCATGAACATATGATAATATAAAAATAATGACACGGCATCACCGTTCGTGCTTTTACTCTCATCCTCACAAGATAATGTAAATGAAATGGCACGGTATTATCCTTCGTGCATATTAAGAATGGCACGACATCACCCTTCGTGCTTTATACCTTTCCTCATATGATAATATAATTGAAATAGCACGGCATCACCCTTCGTTCTTTATACTCTCAAATGGCACGACATCACCCTTCGTACATTACACTCTCCCTCACATGATAATATAATTGAAATGGTATGGCATCACCCTTCGTGCTTTTCACTCTTCCTTACCAAGCACATGTATATCATTAACAAGCAAGATAGGAAGTATAAATAACATCACGGAAGTGTTTAAACGACAATACAATACAACAATTCATATCACAATTTGCCCATTGACCACAACCAAATTCAAAAAAAGTAGCAAAATCAATAAATTTCTCAACAAATAGCCCAAGGTTCCACACAACGTATATAAAACCTCAAAACAACAACAGAGATGGAAAAGTAACTCAGCATAGGACAACGCCTTCTTTTATCCAGTTTTTAATAAATATAAATTAATGCCTCATTTTAAACTTATTTAATAATTATTTGCAGATAAGGATTCCATAATGAATTTAATTCCATGAAAAATATCAAATCAACAAACACACGGAATTCACATAAAATCCAAGTGATAATAACACCAATTATCATATAAAATACAAATTCGACAAACAAGGAATGAGGCATGACAATTCAAGGGTTTACTAAATTCCAACAATTTTTCAATTTAATACATAAGGGCGTCTACGAATTTTAACTGATGTAATTTGCACATATAAACCAAGTACGTACTCGTCACCTCGCGTACATGATTTTCAATTACACGATTTTCACATAAGACTTAACGCTAAGGGGTAATTTCCCCCACTCAAGGTTAGGCAAGATACTTCCTTTTTGAAGTTAGGCTGATATTCCAAAATAGCCTTCTTGCGTGAAATGACCTCCGGACAGCTCAAATCTAACCAAATAAATTATATAACTTCATTAAGATTCATCGGAAACAATTTCGGATCATAAAACGTCGACTTAAAAATTCACATTAAAAATTTAACCAAAAGTCAACGCGGGGCTCGCCTCATGGAACCCCATAGAATTTTTACGAAATCCGAACACCCATTCCGATACGAGTTCAACCATACCAATTTTATCACATTCCGATAACGAATCAACCTCCAATTCTCCAATTTAAATTCTATAAATTTCTATCATTTTCAACCCAAAATACTAATTTAATGATAAAAATAACAATAGATTCGGGTTATTTAACCAAAATTGAGTTAAGAACTCTTACCCCGATGTTTCCCTTGAAAATCGCCTCAAAATCGCTTTAATCCGAGCTCCATAGCTCCAAATATGTTAAAATGGCTGAAACCTCCAAAATATAGCTTCTATCCAGGCATTTACTCTTCGCGATCGCGAAGCACAAAAGTTTCCAGCACAAAATTTGCTCTTCGCTATCGCGAAAAACCAATCGCAATTGTGAAGCACAAACTCCCTAACTCTTCTGGATAACCTCTAGTATAATGGTCATAACTTTTTGTATAAAATTCCAAATGACAAATGGTTTGACTTTTTGAAAACTAGACATCAAGAACTACAACTTTTATGTTTTTATTATCTCCCAATTCTTATATATTTTGAGATATAATCTTTCAAAATCAGCCCTGTGCAGCAGCAATTTCTTCTTCGCGATTTCCAAACTCTTCTCAGATAGCTTGTAGTGTATCCACCATAACTTTTTGTAAGAAACTCTAAATGCTAAAAGGTTTGATTTTCTGAAAACTAGATACAAAGGACTACAACTTTTATTTTTGGATCATCTCCAAATTCCTTATAGATTGCGAGATATAAGCTTCCAAAGTCAGGTCAATGCAACAGAATTTTCCTCTAGGCGATCGCGGAAAGGCTTCCGCGATCGCGATTCACAATGTCCAAACAGCAAAATTGCTCTTCGCGATCGCAACCGTTTGTCCACAATCGCGATGCATACCTCTGAGGCCAAAAACCAGCAGCTAGAAATGGTCCGAAACCACCCGAGCCCCTCGGGACCCTGTCCGAACATACCAATAAGTCTCAAAACATATTACAGACCTACTCGAGGCCTCAAATCACATATAGCAACATCGAAACGACGAATCGCACCTCAAAACAAACTTAATGAAACTAAGAAATTCCAACTTCTATATTTGATGCCGAAACCTATCAAATGAAGTCCGATTGACCTCAAATTTTGCACACAAGTCTTAAATGACATAATTGGCCTATTTCAATTTTCAGAATCGGATTCCGACCCCGATATCAAAAAGTCAACTCCTTAGTCAAACTTCCAAACCTTCAATTTCTTATTTTCGTCATTTCAAGTCAAATTCAACTACGGACTTCAAAATAAATACCCAGACACACTCCTAAGTCCGAAATCACCATACAGAACTATTAGGACCATCAAAATTCCATTTCAGAGTCTGTTGCTCAAAAGTTAACTCTCTGGTCAACTCTTTTCTTTTAAGCTTCTTAAATAAGAATTGTTCTTCCAATTTGATCCAGAATCGTTCGAAAAACCAAACTCGACCACACACAAAAGTCATAATACGCATTATGAAACTGCTCGAGATCTTAAGTCGTTGAACGCGGCATAAATTCTTAAAACGACAAGTCGAGTCGTTACAATTTCATGATATTTAGGATGTTGAACGTTATTCCCCACCGACCTACTACTTTCACCAGCAACTATGTTATGAAATACACCATCACTACCATCAACCTCTTCATAACTAGTTCACACAAAATAATATCCATAAACCCTTTTTTATAAAGATGAGTCGTAACATCCTCCGATCTCAAAAAATGCAAACACTTGCACTTCACACAAGAACACCTAATCATCCCTCCAATCTGAAGTGGTTCAAGTGACATTGCATGCTTAATAAAATCATTAACCTTTTTAATAAATTCCTCCCTAGAAAATCAACGATTAGGATAATTCCTATTATACATCCAACTACGATATTTCATCTACACAAAGAACAAATAAATTGTATGTTATATTAATTGAATATTCAAATTAATTTATAGTTTAAGTTACATAATAAATAATTTAAGTGCATAAATTGCATAACTAATTGATATTGTCATTACAAATTAATTTATACCTTAAATTAATTCATACATTAAATAATTTAAGTGCAGAAAGTTTAAGCTTTATTAATGCATAAACAATGTAGTTCAAACAACAAAATTAATACCCATAAGTTCATAATTTAAGGTTCCCCAAATCATAGTTTATATGATTTACACACCATAAATTAACTAGTAATCATAATCAACTACACCACTAATAGTACATAATCGATTAGAGTTACAATGTAGTTAACTTTAATTACAAAGTACTTAATTCTAAATCTAATATTGTTCAAACAACAAAATTAAGAGTCATAACTTCATAATTTAAGAGCACTAAACCCTAATTTATATAATTTATACACCACAAATTAACTAGTTTAAATATTTATATATCTCTATTAGTGCATAATCAATTTTAGTTATAATGTAGTTAACTTTAATTACAATATAGTTAATCCTTAGTCACAATGTAGTTCAAAAATCCTATTTAATCACATAAATCCTAAATAGACAAAAATTCTAAAAAATTACATAAAATCATATTCCATAAATTAAAAATTAAAAAGCTAATAACGTAGAACGCTAACCTTGAAAGAGAATGGCAGTGGTGGTGGCAGGAGGGGAGTGGCAGTGGTGGAGGCAGACAGTGGCGGGCGATGGACGAAAAACTCTATGGGGCTAGGGGAGGTGGGGCTTCGATTTTGGAGGTGTATGACTTGATTTTGGGTGAAATTTGGGCAAAAATATGTGAAAAAGAGAAATGGAAGAGAGAAAGAAGAGAGAGAGGAAAAAGATGAAAATGAGGAAGAAAAAACACGCCTGCCCAGTCTAACTAAAATATTATCGACCGACTTCAGTCAGAAATGCCGATCGGTAATAATAAAAAAATATTTGACCATTTGACCTCAACAATACCGACCGAATTTTGTCGGAAACTAATTTTTTAAAATTTTAATAATAATTTTTTATTAGTAACTTATCAACATCTTTTAAAAGTTGTACTATACAAAACTTTTTGTTCTTAGCATTTTGCACACTTAATATATGCTTTCTTTCTTAATTTATACGTTAATCAAACTTTCTTAATTAACTTGCACCTGATACCGGTAAACTTTGTGTTTAAACATTGTCATAAAATAATTTATAATTAGATTTATATATAGCACTACATCTTAAGTTTCACCATGGCATTACATCAATGATACACTTTATTATCTATTTACTAAGACACTACATGTATCATAGCATGTTGGATACATCGACTATATCAATTAAACTCGATCAATTATATATATAATGTTTATCATCCGTGGACTTTCGTATAAATTGCACTTCATATTCGTATACGTGTAATAAATTATAATAGAGTGTATGATTTTATTTTATTTATGATAATTTACACTCACATATAAATGACAAGCGTTGATGATTTATTCTCAAATGTTCATTACGTCGCTCGAATGCTTGATTGGTGAATAAATAAGAAAACAAATCTTAAAGTTTAAGTGACTAGATGCTCCATTATAATGAGTGAGTGGATGCTCCAAGATATGTACAATCGACATTGTCTTGAATATTTTATTCTCGATCACCTTATTATTACTTTGCTCGGATACTTCATCAGTTGATTAATTGAAAATTCAATTATATTCGATTAAACTTACTATACGCTTGTCATATATATTTAAGTGCAAACAAAATGTATAGTTTTATAAGACTCTGTGTGTGTGTATCCGAACTATAAATTTTGTTTTAAATGTGTTATAGTAAGTTTTAATCGAATATTATTGAATTTTCAACTGATCCACTGACGAAGTATCCGAACAAAGTACTAATAAGGTGATCGAGAATAATACATTCAAGACTGTCGATTGTACACATCTTTGAGTATCTAGTCACTCATTATACTGGAGCATTTAATCACTTAAACTTCAAGATTTGTTTTCTTATTTATTCACCGATCAAGCATTCGAGCGATGTAATGAATAGTTGAGAATAAATCAATCAACACTTGTCATATATATGCAAGTGTAAATTTATCATAAATGAAATAAGCCATACACTTTATTATAATCTATTACACATATACAAATATGAAATATAATTTATACGAAAGCACACTGATGATAATCATTATGTATATAATTGATCGAGTTTATATTGATATAGTCGTGTTATCCAACATGCTATGATACACTTAGTGTCTTAGTAAATAGATAATAAAGTGTATTATTGATGTAATAATATGGTAAAACTTAAGAAGTAGTGCTATATATAAATATAATTATAAATTATTTTATTATAATGTTTAAACACAAAGTCGATCGGTATCTGGTGCAAGTTAATTAAAAAAAATTGATTAAGGTACAATCTAAAAAAGAAAACATATATTAAGTGTGCAAAATGCTAAGAACAAGGGATAGATTGGCAAGATGAAGAATGACAAATAACTTAGTAAATTTATTGTGTAATGTAAAAGAGGAAAGCATTGGACATGTTGTTTAGTTGTGTTTATGTTGCTGAAGTGTGCGAAAAGATGCTCCAGTGGTAAGGCATTCAAAGAAAGTCCACGAAATGAAATAATGGAATTACCTTGGCAATCTGTCAAGACAAAGGTAATAGTGCGACTATAATATAATAATATGTAGAACGACAATGGTTGAAAGTGTCTATTTTATTTGGCAAAAAAGGAATATGAGATTTTTTCAAGGCAAGCACAGGCAGGCTGATCAGATTACTAGAATAATTATTCAGGAAGTGTGTTATAGAGGAAGGATGAAATTTGGGTTGATCAGAAAATGAGAGGAACTGAACTTCTATCCCTAAGCCGTGAAAGAGCTTTGTCGCCGGTCCAGAATTTGGAGTGGGCTAAAATATCATAAATCCAGACCTCACTTGTGAGATTTTACTGGACTGCTAAAATATCAGATCAGAAAGATTACTTTAAAAGTTTTATGGGGTTTTGGTGTGGTACGACAACGTATCCATATCATTAGCAAAGAAAAGCCCTACTTATAAATATTGGCACCACTTAGCCAATAAATGTATATCACAACAAAAACGCGTATATCACAACTTTATTTTTACTTCTTTGTGTATAACAAAATGTATAGTAAAATTTTATTTTTATTCTTTGTATTTAAAATATAAAATTATAAATATAATAATTTAAAATTTATTGTTGTCTCTATATCAATGTAGATCACAATAAAAATAATTGTATTATTTAAATATCGCAATGTATAATACATTGAATGTGTGTATATCAAAATGTATATCACAAGTTTATTTTCCTTCTTTGTGTATATCAAAAATTTATTTTCCTTCTTTGTATATCAAAAAATTATTTACTCCCATAGCTTGCTCTAAACATGTTCTATCAAAAGTTTATTTTTCTTCTTTGATCAAGAACAAAATTGAAGTAAGTTTATTAAGAATAAAGTTTGTCCTCTTAAAATCAAACTGGACAATTTGATTTCGATTTAACCTTATAGTGACAAATTTAATAATATATATCACGATATATAATATAATATATACATAGGTATACATGATGATATACATAGATGTACACCATGTCAAACACAAATATATTTTTCCACAATTAAAAAAAGAGGAAAAAAAATTAGAATTTGCCTTTTGAAAAAGAAGGAGAGGAAGAGGGAATGTTTCGGAGTAGAGCTTATTTCCTTTTATAATTCGTGTCATAATAGTAGTATTGACTGAAAAAACCCAAATCAAATAGTCTTGCTGTATTTTTTAAACTTGAGGCTATAGAAATTCTCTTCCTTGATTGTGTATTTCATCATTTAAGGATCTGATGATATATTCAACAAACTTTTCAATGGAATATATTTTTGTAATTTGAATTGATGAGTGATTTGTTTGATAGAGTTCAGTTGGTTGATAGAATCTTTTTGTGCGTCTATCAATGCAATTTTTTTGTTTTACTTGATTCAAATTATAATGGTGCAGTACAACTTTAATAAGATTACGAGGAGAGAAAAGAAGAAAAAATTGAAAAAAAAAATATGGAGAGAGAAAATAATAAGAAATTAAGGTTTTTAAGGATTATTTAACTATATAATGCCAATTTTTTGGGCTACCTTTATCAAACGTAAAAGAAGGTTAAAAAATTGCCAATTCATACCATGCCAATAACTAAAGTATTATAAATGGAGGCCCAAAGCACCGGCCTCCAACAACTGAACAATCCAACTTTAAAACCCTAGTTTATCTAAGCCCACCATCTCTCCTTTAAGTACCCCAAAAACCCTAGACATCATCTTCTTCACGGGCTGCGCATTTGCAAAGAAGCAGAGGAGATTAGAAACCAGCAAAAATGAAGTATAATCCAAGAGTATCCTCCTCCCGCCGTAAGAGCAGGAAGGCCCATTTCACGGCGCCGTCAAGCGAGCGCAGGGTGATAATGAGCGCGCCGTTATCCACCGAGTTACGTTCAAAATACAACGTGAGATCCATGCCGGTGAGGAAAGACGATGAAGTCCAAGTCGTTCGAGGGACCTACAAGGGGCGCGAGGGCAAAGTCGTCCAAGTGTACCGTAAGAAATGGGTGATTCACATTGAACGCATAACACGTGAGAAGGTTAACGGATCTACTGTTAACGTTGGTATTCACCCTTCTAAGGTTGTTGTTACGAAACTCAGGCTTGACAAGGACAGGAAATCGCTACTTGATCGTAAGGCCAAGGGACGCGCTGCTGCTGATAAGGACAAGGGTACTAAGTTTACTGCTCAGGATATCATGCAGACCGTCGATTGATTTTTTCAGTCGTATCTTTCTGTCTGGTATTGCTATTTTAGCTAAGAGAGTTTTTTTTAGTGCTTTTGAGACATTGAATTTTGTTGGAGTTTCTGTTTTCATTTAAATCAATGATGATGATACTTCTGAATCTTAACTTTATTTGGTTAATCAATATTTTCCATGAAATCCTTGTGTTGCTATGTTTAATTGATTGTTACTGGTAATTATTGCTCAAATCGAGTGATTGCATAACCAAGTTGTGCCTTGAACATTTTATTGTATCTCACTGAATAAGTGAGATAGTTAAGCTAAGAGTGTCTATGTTTGATGCTTATATATGTAACTTAGAGAAAATACAGCGTATGGTTTAGAGTCTTAATAAGTAAGTTAGTATGTTGTAAAGAACTGAGGCTATGGAGAATTCATATATCCTTTGAAATGGTTTTATGAATCAATGACTTTATACCTGTTTACAACTATCAATGACATGAGTTTTTGTATCATTGATTTGAGAACCATATATATTAAGCTTTAGGGATGAGCGAAATTTTGTTTGCAAATGTTGTGAACATTGTTGTACACTTCTATCGTGTAGAGTTGCTTATTGAATTTTGCCTTTATCGAGTGTTTTTGTGATGTTTAGGTACTTTAGTATACAGCTTGTTCTGCTTGAAGAATAGACATTAACAATAAATGTATCTTTTGAGTGATAGAAGCAAAGGAACACAATAAATAGGTGTAAGTTAGAGTGATTAGTACCTGATCCTCTTCACTTCATATTCTACATCCTATATTTGGAGCAACAATTCCCCTTGTTCTTCCTTCTCCTTTTATGAAATAGTCTAGTCATCCCTTTGTTTGGTCATTCTTTACTACTTAGTTAATATAGCTTTTGTTCCAATGGACTTTATAATCGATTTAAAAGTTATTTGTTCAAGTTAGATGGGTCTTGGTTGGTTTATTTAGTTGAGTGACATGGGGTTCTGAGAAGTTAATTGTTCCATATGCTACTAAGAAATTGTTCTTTGTCTGTTTGATTACTTCCAAAGTTTCCTGGCTTGAAATTTTGGCCTGTTTTATGAGTTGGCTAATGTCTTTTAGCTTGGGAGATGATTTCTTGTTTACTGCTACAAGATTTACTCATTAGTTAGGCTCATTAATTTCTTGAAACACTAATGGAGTATACAATGCCAATGTGCAATCCCAAATGCTGTTTTATGGTGACATGCAGGGTATCCATCACAAAAGACCCTGTCTCTTAGAATTCAGGCTATTATAACGAGTCAGATATCAACGAGGTGGGATTGAGCTTAGCATGTTGGCTCATTTACATTGTGTCTTGTGTTTGCACTAGGTCTTTTAGAGATTTGTTTGTCTTCATAAAATGTAGAAAACTTCTAGTGGAGTCTTGGATTGAAATGGGTCTATATGGAATAGGTGTTGGTTATTTATATAATTGATCTAACTTGCCTGATATTGATTCTCTTAGTTGCTGTTCTCATTTTGTTGTGTTCTTGGTAATTTAAGCCCAGTGGCAACTAGCCAATTCACTTTTATGGGAACAATATTTCAATCTTCAAATGTAGTTGGATTAGTCTTAAATTTCTTTGTGCTGGGGCCAGATAATCTCTGGTAGCATATTTGTCCTTTGAGCCTGGTGCATACGACTTAATGATATGGCCATATCTATGTTATTCTTTTAACCATAAAGCTCTTGATTCTGTGTATCTGATATTTCAATCTGAATATTTCACTTCAGACCTGCATATATCTATTTGCTTTTCGAAAAGCAGACGTATAAAGGCAACAAGAGAGAAAGATAAAGATCATGAGATCAGTTTTAGTTGCTAGCTTCTCTTTCTCCCTCTCTCACACACACTTACACACAATCTGCTAAATATTGTTGCAGATTGCTTTCTATCCAAAGTTTTGTCAATCATCGCTACACCATTTTCCTATTTTTCTTCTGTTGCCTGCCCTGCCATGCTGCATGTCTTCTCTGCGTTGCCTCATTTCCGATTGTCTTTCCATACTCGTGATACACAAGTCAACTACCCACATGAGATTTTGGGGTATATGTCGAGTGGGTGTTGCTGGATTTTGTTGGGTACAATTTGTGGAGTCTATATCTAAAATTTGGTGGTATTTGGTGAAGGATCTGGGTGGTTTCTGAGATGATTTTTTTGGGGGTAATTTGGTGCCTCACTATCTGTGAGGAAATACAAGGGGTAAGGAAGAAGGAGAAAGAACAGGGTGGGCCCATCTTTTTTTTGTTTGTAATATAGGTGCCATAATTTTTTAGTTTTTATTTTTTTGCCACATCAGTTATAAGGGAAAAAATAATTCACTCGAAATATGTATAGGGGTAAAGAAACTCCCATTTAGTTTAATTAGTTCAAGTGTTCGACTAAGTTTTCGGGACTAGTTCAGGGGAACTTTATCTATTATCCCCGTGTAATTGTAAACAAGGATTATCTCTCTACAAAAAAATAACCTATGGTTTTCCCTTTACTCTTTACCTTTGTAATAATTTTTCTCAGATAATGAGCTAATCCACCTAATGCACAAAGGTTAAAATTTAGTGGTTACAGAAATATTTGTATTGAAAAACCTAAGTATCAAATGTAGATCACAAGGATTGGTATAACACAGAAGTGCTAAAGTATACTTCATTTATTTCGTTATAGAAGCGTTTGAATGAATACGGAATCAGTAAAGAGTTTTATGAAAGTATTGTCACAAAGGATAAATGTGAAAGTGTAAGTTAAAAAGTTTGCAAAAGTGTCAAAATGTGTCAATTTGTTTGGAAACAACTAGGACAAAGGAAACCACCAAAAGATATGGTGCAGTGGATAGGGTTGTTTCTCTCTTGATCAGAGGTTTCGGGCTCGAGCCTTGAACATGAAAAATTCTTGATAGAGAGAGCTTTCCTCGAATGGAGCTATGCTCGCTCGAATCCAAATATAATCGAGCTTAATACCGGTAGTGGAAAACAAAACAAAAAAAAGCGCCATATAAAATGAACCCAAATTATAAATGGGGGTGCAAAACTTTTTCAATAACCTATGTTCATTATTTGGCCTAAGAACTTTTGTTAGGGCAGTTCGACCTCGTGCTTGCTTTTCTAGCAGATAACGAATAATCGTGCGCAGCCTTGCATAACTAACAAAAGTAAAGTTGTAAAGAAATGGAATCCACGACTAAATTACAAGGTAGGTGAGAATTGAATTGAGATGGACCACTGTTAAAAAAAAAAAGACAGACCAGAAAAAGTATATTATATAAGTAGTAGTAAAAAGAAGAAAAAGGGGGTCTCAAGTTCTGCTTCCGCGTTCATGGCGTGTCTGACAAAACGCGTAAGAGATTCCCCTCAGAGTTCACCTAATATACCATCATTACTTATCTCAAAAACGATTAAGATAGGAATAAATAAATAAAAGTATCTTATTTTCAATGTTTTAAATTTTTAGACGATCATCTACAAATTTTTACGTTAAGATTTCACAAATATCTGTAGGTACTTGATTTAGTACTTGTATCAATAATCAGAAGAAAGCATGTTATAATATGTAATAAGTAGTAGAAATGTCACACCATTAATACCTTAATTTTCAGACCATTGATCTCACAATTAATTTTAATTTCCCTTCCCATAAATAAATAAATAAAGCGAGTAGTAATGAGCAAAATATTGACCGCGTCAAAGGAGGAACAAAAATTGGAATTAAGAAATGTATTAGAAGCAAGGGAAGCGTCCACCAACCATGTCTACTTATAGTTTCTCTCACCCAAAACTCGGATTCTTCTTCTTCTTCTTCTCTTTGTCTCATTTCCTAATTCTCTCCATAATTATAAAGCTCTAATTTCCTCAAACTTTGTACGTTTGTTCTTGCGCCAAAATCCTCCCCTTTTCGTTTCAGTTTCCTACGACAATGTGTTGGAAGCTTCATAATCCCTTTTAACTTTCCCCTCCTTTTCTTATATACTAGCTAGGTTCTTCTCTTTTGTATCCTGTTTTTCCAAAAGGATTGTAATTTTTGCTTGCTTGAACCCAACGTGCATTTCTATATATTAGTAAATCATTTGTTACAATATTGGACGTTATACTAATTAATTAGGAAGAGGTGAGAAGAAAATATGGAAAGCTATTTGAATGAGAATTTTGGAGGAGTGAAGCCGAAGCACTCGTCGGAGGAGGTGCTGAAACGATGGAGGAGTCTTTGTGGTGTTGTCAAGAACCCTAAACGTCGTTTTCGTTTCACTGCCAATCTCTCCAAGCGTTATGAGGCTGCTGCTATGCGCCGTACTAATCATGTATGTACTCCCTTCTCTCTCTTTCTCATTTTCCTCTTTCTATATTTTCTTTTCTGATCTTTATATAATGGTGATATTTGGGCCAGCTTGCTACATTTGGACTATTTGATTTTTCTTTGTGTTCATATGGATATTTTATTTTTTGTGTTCGTGTTATTTTTTGTCTCTGCTGGAAAGAAATTCCTTGAGTTTCACCACTTCAATGGCCTCCAGACTACACCACTTGGTGCTTCATTTTTGTCTTTCTGTGTTTTTAATATGAAAGGAGTATCATAAACGTTTATCATGATTAAAGTGGTAGTGTATACGATTGAGAACAAACTCAGCTTATGTGTGTTACCCAAAGCATAATTGGTATCATATCCCAACAAATGGTTATGAAAGATTGATACCTGAATAACTCGTATTGTTACATTTAATAAATGTAACCAAGAAGTGTTGCTAGTTTTTGATTGAGACCCAATTAATTGATTGATATGTTTGAGGATACATGTAAAATGGCTGAATATAATGAGCTTTTAGCAGACCTGCTGAATTGGGGATGCATTTGAATTTGCAACAACATGGTGATTGGATTGAGTTGGGATGCATTTAAATTTGCTTCACCAATTTCATATCCTAAAACCAGATTAATTTGGCTAAGCCTTCTGTTTTATGTGTTACAGGAGAAACTGAGGGTAGCAGTGTTGGTTTCCAAGGCTGCATTTCAGTTTATACAAGGTTAGTTTTGTTTTCCTTTCTCTGTCTACTTACCTCGAGCCGAGGGTCTATCGGAAACAACCTCTCTACTCCCTTGAGTAGGGGTATGGTTTGCGTACACACTACCTTCCCCAGACCCACTTGTGGGATTTTACTAGGTCATTGTTGTTGTTGTGTCTACTTACCTCCTAATATGTTCTTTAGATTAATTCTCTGATATTGCAGGCATGCAAGCAAGTGATTACACCGTCCCTAAGGAAGTTGAAGATGCTGGTTTTCATATTGACCCTGATGAGCTAGGATCCATAGTTGAAAGTCATGATCTGAAAAAACTGAAATTTCACGGAGGAGTAAATGGGATTGCAGATAAGCTGGCCACGTCAAGTACTGATGGACTATCTACTGATAATGAAACTGCTCTAACCCGCAGACAGGACATTTTTGGAGTTAACAAATTCCAAGAAAGTGAAGCTCGGAGCTATTGGTTGTTTGTCTGGGAAGCCCTTCAAGACATGACTCTCATGATCCTTGGTGCGTGCGCTTTTGTTTCTCTAATTGTTGGCATTGCAATGGAGGGATGGCCTATAGGGGCTCATGATGGTCTTGGTATTGCTGCTAGTATTTTGTTGGTGGTGTTTGTTACAGCAACAAGTGATTATCGTCAATCCTTGCAGTTTAGAGACCTTGACAAAGAGAAGAAGAAAATATGTATCCAGGTTACTAGGAATGGATACAGACAAAAGTTGTCCATATATGATCTAGTTCCTGGTGATATAGTTCATCTTGCGATAGGAGATCAAGTCCCTGCAGATGGACTCTTTCTTTCAGGATTTTCTGTGTTAATTGATGAATCCAGTTTGACTGGAGAAAGTGAGCCAGTAATGGTCAATGCTCAAAATCCTTTTCTTCTTTCTGGAACCAAGGTCCAAGATGGATCTTGCAAAATGTTGATTACAACAGTTGGGATGAGGACTCAGTGGGGAAAACTGATAGCAACACTCAGTGAAGGCGGAGATGATGAAACTCCATTACAGGTTAAACTGAATGGAGTGGCAACAATCATTGGAAAAATAGGCCTTTTCTTTGCTGTTGTCACTTTTGCAGTACTCTTGCAGAAGATGTTTGGCCGAAAACTTCAAGAGGGATCCCACTGGAGCTGGTCCGGAGAAGAAGCGCTGGAAGTCTTGGAATACTTTGCCATTGCAGTCACTATCGTGGTGGTTGCAGTTCCTGAGGGCCTTCCCCTGGCTGTGACATTAAGCCTTGCCTTTGCCATGAAAAAGATGATGAATGACAAGGCACTTGTCCGCAATCTAGCGGCTTGTGAGACAATGGGATCAGCTACAACCATCTGTAGTGACAAAACTGGCACACTAACAACCAACCGCATGACGGTAGTGAAAACATGCTTCTGTATGGATGCCAAAGATGTGAGCAAACCAGGTGATGCATCTGCACTTTGTTCAGAAATGCCAAATTCTGCGCTCAAAACTTTGCTGCAGTCGATTTTTAACAACACTGGTGGAGAAGTTGTAGCTACCAAGGGAAAGAAGAATGAGATATTGGGAACCCCGACTGAGACTGCTATATTGGAGTTTGGTTTAGCACTTGGTGGAGATTTTCAAGCAGAACGACAAGCAGGAAAACTTGTGAAAGCTGAGCCATTCAACTCTACTAAGAAGCGGATGGGTGTGGTGCTTGAGCTTCCTGAAGGAGGTTTAAGGGCTCATACCAAAGGTGCTTCAGAAATAGTTTTGGCTGCCTGTGACAAAGTAATCAACTCAAATGGTGACGTTGTTTCCTTGGATGAAACAATAAGAAATAATCTTAACGCCACCATTGAACAGTTTGCCACTGAAGCTCTTCGTACCTTGTGTCTTGCCTATATGGATTTGGAAAATGGATTCTCTCCTGATAACGATATTCCAATCTCTGGGTACACTTGTATAGGAATTGTAGGTATAAAGGATCCCGTTCGTCCTGGAGTCAAGGAGTCTGTTGCACTTTGCCGTTCGGCAGGCGTGACTGTTCGGATGGTCACTGGAGATAACATTAATACTGCAAAAGCCATAGCTAGGGAATGTGGTATACTAACAGAGGATGGTATAGCCATTGAAGGACCAGTTTTCCGAGAAATGAGTCAAGAGGAAATGCTAAAAGTGATTCCCAAAATTCAGGTACTGTACTCAGTTTGGTTTACTAAAGAATGAAGTCATTGTAGCAGAGAAGTCTTCTGGAAAAGTTCTATCCTTGGTATGATTTCTAGTTTAAGACTGCATTCTTTTTTACTTCTTCAGGTGATGGCTAGATCTTCACCGCTAGACAAGCACACATTGGTAAAGCAATTACGGACAACATTCAATGAAGTTGTTGCAGTCACCGGTGATGGAACCAATGATGCTCCTGCACTTCATGAAGCAGATATTGGACTGGCAATGGGCATCGCTGGAACTGAGGTGAATACAATTATTTCATTCTTTTAGTTCATTCCCACCACAATCCTTTACTTGTCTGGATTCTTAATGAAGTACCAAATTCTCATTGGGTGATGTGGTTAAAGGTACAATCAATTTGTGGATTATAAGTACCATAGGACTGTAAATAGAAAACAGGAGCATTGAGCCACTATATGCTTTTGCATTTTACTGTTTGGATCATGCTTCGTTAAATAGGTAGCAATTCAGATTGTAGAAGTGGGCGATACGTTTTTGTATTTCTATGAGAAGCTCGACAGAACCCACGATTCCCAGTAGTAAGTCGTCGGCATATCGCGCGTAAGAAATCCTTATTAAGTAATAGGTTTTTAAGGGGGCCAGCTTACGGGCCAGGCCTCTGTCTGACCTGATAACAAGTATCGCCTCCCTGCCCAGTTCTATCAGCGGGCCCTTTCTTTTGCAATACTTAAAAGAGTCTCTCATGGCCCAATTATTATTACAGCGTTCTCTACCATAGAATTCGGACTTCCGGGTAAACCCGGCGGCTTCTATGAAGAAGGCGGCGAAAAGGAGGCTCGAGGGCTTGTTAAGGAAAGCGGCAAGGGCCGACGAAGGGTGGAAAGCGAAAGGCATTTTCTGGTCCCCCCTGAGCCGGGGGGTGCTTGTGGGGGGGGTGTGCCACGACGAAACAAGGGAATGAAAGGCCGCTTTGCGTTGGATGCTCTTTAACCTCCCCACAATGATGGCTCTGTTGTCTTGGGGAGCGTTGAAGCTTGCTTCTTCGGAAGACTTTTCTTGGTCATCAATACGACCTGTTCTTAATAGAACCGATCTTATTCTCTGAACAATCGGAATTTCGTACTTCTGTCGGATCCTCCCTATCTCCTGATCGAGCTTGTGTAGGTAGATGTTGCCTGGTAGGGCCGATAGTAATACACTGTGTGGGACGGAGTAAGGGCCCTTCTCACCTCCTACGAGTCGTCCGGCGGAAAAGACTTTCTGAATGGGGTAAAAGAACTTGGGATCGTCGATCTCTTCCTTAAAGATTGGGATGAGTCGATGTCGGTCGATGGTGTGAAAACACTTCCTGATGT
>MCJB01051153.1:24226-43343 GCA_002018475.1 Nicotiana obtusifolia | reverse complement strand
GGGGGGGGGGGTGTGCCACGACGAAACAAGGAATGAAAGGCCGCTTTGCGTTGGATGCTCTTTAACCTCCCCACACTTGTCATCTGCTCGTGAATACCGTCCAGTCAAGTCTTTGTTCTTTTATTCGTAAATATGGGTGCTAACCAGATTCCCCATGTTATATGCAAGGTCAATAAAATTCTCTAGAGAGTGAGTTTCTGATCATAATGACCACCTAAAGTTGGATTTCCAGTTGTAGTTTTTAGTTTGGGGTGCCAATAGTAGCATAGTTGCTTAGTCGTCCTTCCTCTTACGTATTACAATTTAAGTGCTTTTCATGCTGCCTTTAGCGGAAAACGGACTTAATGGACAAATAAGGATAGGCAAGAATCTGTTCTTGAACTCTATAGAACAGGCGGAAAGAGGTTCATCGGAGCGATAGGGAAAGCTTATAGAGGGGTTGCAACAACTGCCCCGAAAAATTTTGTTTGCTAGTGAGGGAATAAAAGGACTATTACCTGATCAAAAGAACATGAAAAATAAGATGGGATATCCGTCTCTGACTTGGGAGAAAAACAAAAAAGGAATAGTATTATGTCCCACTTAGCTGTTGAGCTTCTAAGACTACTGACTCTGTTTGCAAAATTTGCCAGATCAAACGGTTAAATTGAGATGTAACATTATTGACTTCTGGTTTCAGGTTGCCAAAGAGAGTGCTGATGTTATCATACTGGATGACAATTTCTCCACAATTGTTACAGTGGCCAAATGGGGACGCTCAGTCTACATAAACATTCAGAAATTTGTTCAGTTTCAGCTAACAGTTAATATTGTTGCACTGGTAGTTAATTTCGCTTCAGCTTGTGTGACAGGTCAGGAGCCTTTTCCTTTGCTGTACCATTCTTGAGTTTAGTTATATTTGCTGAAAAGCCAAACAAAATGCTATGTTTCACTCATTCCTATGCTTTTTCTTGAACTATGCCTCAGGAAGCGCTCCCCTTACTGCTGTTCAACTTCTGTGGGTCAACATGATCATGGATACCTTAGGAGCACTTGCTCTAGCTACAGAGCCCCCTAATGATGAACTAATGAAAAGAGCCCCAGCAGGGAGGAAAGGAAATTTTATCAGCAACATCATGTGGAGGAATATCTTGGGCCAGTCCTTATATCAGTTCTTAGTTATATGGTTCCTTCAGGTATATGGGAAAACAATATTCCGTCTTGACGGCCCAGATGCTAACCTTACCCTCAACACAGTTATTTTCAACTCATTTGTCTTCTGCCAGGTAAATTATAAAGAACATTTCTATAATTAAAGTGAAATTGTTTGGTTTGTAGTATCAAATACGGTTCGAGGACAAGCTTCAGTGGTTTACATTACACATCTGTTTGATTCTAAATGCAGCTTTTCAATGAAGTGAACTCGCGAGAAATGGAAAAAGTTGAGGTTTGGGAAGGCATACTGGATAACTACGTATTTGTGACAGTTATTGGTGTAACTCTTTTCTTCCAAATCATAATCATCGAATATCTGGGGACATTTGCCAACACCACTCCCCTCTCATTTGGCCAATGGTTCCTAAGCGTATTTTTCGGGTTCTTGGGCATGCCAATTGCTGTAGGATTAAAGAAGATAGAGCTATGAAGTTCATGAAGTAGTGGTGCCAGATCTTTTATACAATCACTTGAAGGAGGAGCTCTTCGTAGTAACTCCCTCTTAAGTGGTAGCACAAAAACCTCTTGCCTCAACTAGGAGGAAAAGAAGTGAGAATTCTTGTTGCATTCTAGCATCACTAACACAGTTGTAAGATACCAACTTTTCTTCTATTTCCCTGGTTTTTCTTTGTATTGAAGAAACAAAAGGAGGTAAATCCGGGGCTTAGGATATCCTGCTCAAGCTTGTAAAGCAACTTCTTGTAGTTTACATCAATTTCAGTGCATGGAAACAATGCTGCTCCTTCAAACAATCAGTTCTGTGACTGCCCATTTTAACTGCTGATCATGAGGAATGTTTTTGCTAAGCCTTGATCCAATATCTTATTATCTTTTCTTTTTTGCTTTTGTAAATCTAAGCATTGATTGTCACTGTTTTATCTATTTCTAAGCAGGAGTTGCTTTCGCATATATTTGCACTTGCTATCATACGGTAGTCCTTTAGTTTGCTTGGTTTAGCTCAAAAGCACATTGGGTGGGTTATTTCTCCGCCCATAAATTGATTCTAAGACAATGTTAAACTAATCTATCTATAAAATTCAGTAGTTATGTTTTCTTTCTTATCTGATGATCTATTTAACAAAAGCTTTTCTATAATCTTTTGGAATATTGTTCCTCTTTAAATTAACTAAATTCCTTGAAATTACAAAGCACCAAAAATAAAGAATTTAGACGTAGGCATACTATATACTAGAAGAATATGTGCAAAAATTAATGGTATGACACAATTATTTTTAAAAGGAAAACAACAACAATTTCTTTAGTTACGAATTCTTAAAATATTTGCAAAGAAAGTATAGGTAACTCCAAGCCGAAAAAACAGGGGATGTTGGCGGTGGTAAGTTAACAACATAAAGCTAGTTCACCTTATGCTGAATGCTCTAATAGAAGATACTACGCATTCATTTAACCGACCGAAGTAGTTTAATTAATTGATTATGATATGTCTCATATTTTCAAATAAGTTAACCCATAAAAATTGTTATCGAAGATACGGACTGATAAGTAGAGGTGGTATTTATTGATCTAACCAGCAGTTATCAAATCATATAATAACTTGTTTATTTGGAAAGAAGAGTGTATTGGCAGGTGTAATAATTGCGAGAGAGCAGAGAATCAGGCGTGAACCGCGTGCAACAACTGAATTTGGATTGTAATGGAAAAACCAAAATTCTTAGGTGAGGCCTTAAAACACCGCACGTTTAACATACTCGACAGGGCCAGAGAAACCAAAATATTGGCATTGCATTGGATGTGACACGGATATCATATCATTCAAGTCTGACATCTAACTTTTAGTCTCAACTTGTTCCCCAAATCAAATTGGATCGTCCCTTTTGCCTTTGAATAATCAACCCAACAATCATTTGAGCTCGTGCTTCTAATAGTTACAAGAAGAAGCTGGCATTTGAGATTTGACAGCTGCAATGCATATTTGATGTGTAGTACAGTAATTTTCTACCACTAGAAAAATCTTGGTGTAGGTCAAGTGTGTATTAGAGAGGGGGAAAGCAGTTCAGTTTCTTCATCTTTGTTGGTTGTGTTGTCTTCACAAGGTAATAAAATACCACTGCAAATTATATTTCATACTTCTTTTCTTGATTAACTGAAACATCTTGGGCAACTGCTATTCATCTTTCATAAACTGAAGAATTTTACCTCTAACATGAAATACGAATCCACCTGACTGTACCTATTAACCATTACTCTGTTAAGCTAATTAATAGGACTAAAATCCTATGGTGTGGTGTATACTATCAACTGTATCTAATTGTTCCTTCTCTTAATTAATGTAGCAGAAGGAAAACAATCAGCAAATGAATAGGAGGAATGATGGATTTCCTCTCGAGAGAACACTACCAAATCCGCCTCCATTGCCAGTGGCCTGGAACTCACCAATAATGCGAAGAAACTGCTCCAATTTTGCTGCTGCAAAGAGTATGTGGGATTGCCTCTTTGATGAAGGTTACAGAGCTGATGTCTCAATTAATACAGATAACGGTGGCACCATCTATGCACATGCTAGTATTCTGGTAAATTCGAGAGTTGTTATAATAAAAGAATTAATCTCAATGTGTAATTCCAAGTCATCTTTAGCGTTGGTCGTGAACAACCAACCATCCTATTGTAAAAATTGGATAGGTTCGACTATAATCATTAGAGCCTCCTAAAACGATCTACTAAATTCACCAAGATGTTCCAAAGGATCAATAAAGCCGGTTCCTAATAGTGACTTAATTATAAATCGTCTCTGTAGGCAACTTAAACTCAATAAAGTCTACACATTGATGCTTTGATTTCAGGGTATGGCTTCTCTAGTATTCAAAAGCATGTTGAACCTGAATCAGTCAAGAACTCACGGTTGTAGAGGTCATCAACGATCAATCTCTATACGTGGGGTTCCACCTGAAGCTGTTCAGATTTTCATTCGGTTCTTGTATTCTGCCAGGTAAAATGATTCTCCTTCCTAAGCACTTGCTCCTCTAGGTTCCAGATTCTTAAACTATATTTTCAAGGGGATTCCAGATTTTCATTCGGTTCTTGTGTTAATTAATTGCAGACCTCCACACGAGATTCTTTCGTTTTAGATTTTTGTAATCTAACTAAAAATAAGTATCTAATCTAAACAGAATATTGTTGTAGCTTGTGTATTTTGATGATTGAAAATCTGACCAGGCACATAAGTCCAATGTAGTTGATCTCACTTTCTCATGAAGATACCGATCAGATGAAAATGTGAAACACATTAGTATACCTTCTAAAGGTAGTACCTTTGCAACCTGAACTACAATCAGAAGCGGATGCAACCTTTGTTTACTAAGTTCAACTGAATCCGGTAATTCCGGAGCATAAAAATATGTGGAAAATAGTTAAACAAATACTCTTTATTAAGTTCCGAACTCATAACCTAAAGGTGGAATGGAATCAATAGTAAACACGGTTGATTCATCAAGTTTAAGTTCTGGATTCATCTTTGAACTTGCAATGAACTAGCTTTTGATCATCTCAAATTATCAATTGTTCACTTTGCAGCTATGAAGAAGATAAAATGCAGGAGCATGCGCTAAGTCTATTGGTGCTCTCACATGCATATGTAGTGCCCCATCTAAAGCGAGAATGTGAGCGGCAGCTGCTGGAGCGAGGATTGATAACTGCTGACAATGTGGTTGACATCTTTCAGCTTGCACTTTTATGTGATGCCCCGCGCCTTAGCCTCTTTTGTCACCGTTTTATGTTGAACCATTTCAAGGCTATATCTTCTACACAAGGATGGGAAGCCATGAAAAAAAGCCACCCTGTTCTTGAAAAACAGATTTTGAAATCTGTAAATGATGAGGATATTGTAAGTTGAATCCTAAATGATGTCAATCCTGTTTATGTTTTTTTTCGTCTCTTCTTTTCTAACTGGATTTACATTGGCCATGAAAAAATTGTTCATTCTAACAGTGTCTTTTAACCTGTTTTATTAGGTAGTTTAAGTTTTGCACACCCGCAGTATATCAATTTCTTACACCATCAGATTGACTTATAATAACATATCATTCTTTATATCTAGTCTGATATAGTAACTCAGAAAGTGGAGTAATTACCTACTATAACCTGTTAAATTGCATTATAGTGTACACTGTCAACGCATATAGCTTAAATCCTTTAGCGGGTAATCAGTCTTATTTTTCAGGTTACTATATAATTCCACTTTTTATAGACAACTAATTGTAGGTATACCTGATAATAACATAATCTCCTTATACTGTCAGTGTTTTGTAGTTGAACTCTATCTAATTTGGTTGCAGAGGAAGAAGGGAAGAGTGAGAAAAAACAATGAGAGAAAAGTGTATGTGCAACTATATGAGGCAATGGAAGCTCTGGTTCACATATGCAAAGATGGTTGTCGAACCATTGGTCCATGCGATAAGGTCTTGAAAAAAGATCAAACACCTTGTAAATATGCAGCATGTAAAGGGCTAGAATTGCTCATTCGTCACTTTGCTGGATGTAAGATGAGAGTTTCCGGTGGCTGCATCCACTGCAAAAGAATGTGGCAAGTTTTGGAACTGCATTCTCGCCTTTGTGCCAATTCGGATGTTTGTAGAGTTCCTTTATGCAGGTTTGTTTATATTTTTCAATATTTGGTTAGTGAATGAAAAATAATTTTTTGAAAAAATATATGTTAAAGATTAATACTAATATTAGCTAATTGGAGAAAAAAAATGTTTTGATGAAATTTTGAGTACTAAAGATTAATATTTATGTGTAAGTGTTAGATGAAGTAGATAATATGAAGTTAAAGTTAAAGATAGTTATAAAGGAAAAAAACTTGCATCCATAAGTGTGAGATTTTTTCTTTGTGATGACAAATATTTTTTTTCGGAAAATATCTTTTGATAACCAAATACCAAAAAAGACTTGACTTATAAGAATATCAATTTTCTTTTTTGAATAATAACTTCCTTTATATATACCAAAAGGAGAGCAAAGTCGAGTGTCGACCACTTCCTCCTTGAGCATTAATTGAGTGAAAGATTGACGTTTGAACAGGAATTTCAAGCAGAGGAGGAGGAGACAGAAGAAGAAGGATGAAATAAAATGGAGAATATTGGTGAGGAAGATAGTAAGATCCAAGAGCATTTCGGGAATGCCATTCTTCTCATTAGAATCCTCATGATCATGTTCATGTGCATTTGTACTCAGTCCGCATTGAAGATAGAACACAAGAATCCATCAATAATCTTCTAGGTCATCATATAATATATTCCTTGCCACAGATTTCAACTCTGTTAGAAAGACTGGCCAATATTATCCTCCCGTCAGTCAACATTCTTAGTTCGACCTACATCTGATTCTTTATTGACAAATCCGTTTGTCCAAAACAGTTTATTAATTTCCACAATCTTGTATTAATTGTTGGTGACCATAACTCATAACCGACTCAAAACCCAAAATTCAAGTATTTATCTTTTTTAAATATATCCATGCGCTCATTTTTGGAATGCTCTCGACATGCATACTAATGCCTTAAGCGTTTATTTCGAATTTCAGTAGACAGCAAAATTGTCTCACTTTTGGCTTCACCATATTGAAGATTAATTTCATGTATATATTGTTCCCTGATTTTTCTTATTATAATAGTAGAAGAGTAAAATTATTTTTGTCACATTAAGTAACTTAATCTTATTTATTATGATCGTAAAGTCACAAAAATTTACCCACTATAATCCAAAACAGGCCTCGTCCAGGATCAGTTTCTCTAAATATTAGTTATTTAGGTGAATGTATACAATACAAGAGAACACAGAAACATACAATTGCACATTGTTCATGAGATTGGAGTCCAAGCTTAAATTCTACTAGGTAAAAACAACCACCACACTGCAATTTATTTTCTGTAAGAAACTGTTGATATCCATGATTTTATATATGGTACAAATAAGAGACACATAGAAGCAGTAATTATAATAATTTAGTTGAAACATGTTTAAATGTTTGGAGTGTTTTCAACATAAATAGTAGACAGTAGCGATGAGTTTCAACTTACTCTTTCATTTATTTTGAACTAATTCTATATAGAGCTAATTGGAGCAACACTTAGTCATATACTCCTAAAACAAAAGGATGATCTAGTAATGTCCCTCCATTGCCATTATGTAGACCAAGAGGACAGGTCAATGCAGAATTTCCTTCAATTACACGTGTCTCTAAATATATCTATATCATGGCAAAAGAGGATAAACAAAAGTTGTACAATAATTTGGTTCTCCACCATCCAATTATTATAGATTGTAACATCACTATGTTCTGTTTCTTTAACTTGTTCTTGTTTATGGGCAAATTAAAAGAGGAGGGGACGGGCAGTGACAAGTGGAACAATAAAAATCCAACTCACACTTATTGTGAAAATGAAACACTCTCATACGATTTATTCTAGACTATAAGAAATGTTGGTAAGTGTAACATTATTTTGTAATTTACAGAAGAGTTGGTTTTCCAAAAATATTTCGACACAAGTGGAGACCGCCACAAATAAATTAATTAGTGGAAACCAGTGCTTACTCATCATTATTCATTATCCAAATTTGCAGGTGGAATGCTTATATTGGAACTCCAAAAGATCTCTAATCACTAGTGCCCCACTCCCTTTTCGGTTTTAGGTTGAGTTATTGTGCTTTAAGAGAAACCATAACTTGAATAAGAAAAGAAGTAAAATTAGACGACCAAAGCAAAAAAGTAGTACCGGCATGACTTCATAGACATCCCAACTCATTCAGTTCCACTTTTATACTCTAATTCTTTCTAACATCTCCCCTTCTTTTTCCTTTTTAGTTAAAAGAAGCCCCAAATAGCATAAATGTCGCCCCTAGTTTGCCAATATGAAAAATGTCATAAAAAACACGCACCCTAAATCTTTAACATGACCGCTGTAATTTAATGTATGATGTATTTATAATTATCTTATAAGTGACGTGAATATAAAATATTTATTACGCTGTATAGGACTTAAGAGCTCTTTCATTATTCATCTTTTCCTATTCTCAAATAAATTTTAAAAGCGACTTTGTTTTGTGGGAGTATATTCGGAGAAATTGATTCACAAATTTTTACTAATCGTTTACAAGATATTTCAATTCCCAATTCCCAAAGAAAACAAAAATCCACCACCATATGAAAGAGGGGATCTAAGAAAGGTCACGTAGATGATCCATTTACAAAAAACAAAATGGATAGATATTTCAATTCCCCCTTTACATCAACAATCAGAAAGATCAGTTGTACAACCATATCTTCTCCTCCTCTAATTCTGCAATTATATAAAGTTAATCCAGAAAGGAAAAACTGACATCTAAATGAGATTCCCTAATCTAAAATACAAGATAATGCCAATTAAAAGTTAAAACTCCCTGGGATCAACAAAAATAGAAAGACCAGGCTTTGATTTAGTCCAGTCACCTACAGAGCCGTCACTATAGTCTTCCCCTAATCTTTTTATACACCATAAGTCCTCTGCGCAAGATAGTTTTTTCCAGTGAGGAATTCCTAACTTAAGCGGTTCGCAACTTGCTACTTCTGTCACCACCACCCCACACCGCGATTCTCCAGCTAAATTATGGGCAAAATCACAAAGGGCCTTGATTAGCTTTACAGCCATTGGGCCTTCACCACCAAGCCCATACAGTAAATGAAGCCCAAAGGGCCTGAAAACTTCCGGAACCGACGGAACCTTAAGCCATGGAAAAGCCCGGTCTATTAAACGGCTTGTCTTGGCTAAACCTCTTGTAATTCTGGATGCGCCTCGAACCTCAAGTTTGAACACGTCCTTGCAGTTCCACACACTGAGTACAGCCCATGACTCGGGCTGACTCATTAAAAGCTCATTCACGCCATTCCAACGTGAAAAATGACGCTTTGGAACTGCTAGAAAAGTGCCCAAATTGAGTTTATTGGTGAGAATTGAATCAATGTCCTCCGGGAAAAATTCTGTGGTGGAGAATTTATGGCGATACAGAGTTTCAGCTTCACTTGGGCTGAGCTTGATTATAGTGACATTTCTTGATATCTTCACTTTGTGTGCAAAAACTGGCTGCACTAGAATGGACGGGGTACGGAACTTGGTGTAGCCACATTTGTGTGTGAAGAGTTTTGCAGAAGCATGGTTATCGTTTTCAGTAGCTATGTATGAATATTCAGCACCATTCTCCCTGAACCATTCCTCCATCTTGCGCACCAATTTCAACCCAATTCCCTTTCTCCTGATTAAAATAAAAAAAAAAGGAAGATATTTGTTAATGTTGATTGAGTATAATTAACTTTTATATTATAGACTGACGATAAAATAAATCAGATTATTTATAAAAATAATTACAGGTAAATTCTTACCAGTTCACATGTACTGATGTACAAATGCTCAAATACTTATGTAACATGCATGTTAAACAACAGTAATTGTACAAAGCAATTTTACATAGTTAATAATATATAACTTAAGTCCTCATGAAAATTTATGATGCTATAAACAAGTTTATAATATCAGTAGAGTACATAGTTATAGAGTCAACTTGTATTATATTATAATATAAAGAAAACAGGACAAAATATGAGGTAATTAGAATGTGTCTGTTTTCGGCAAATACTCAACAATTGTTGGTCTTTTATAAAGTAAAATAAAAAGTAGAACAAATTAACTTTCCTAGTGAAGTGATGATGAGAAATAGGTGCAGTATTAATTGGAGGAGAATGGATAGAAATGTAATAAGTAGTTACCGGTGCAAAGGGGAGACACGAAGGCCTAAAATATAGGCAATTTTAGTGAAAACAGGGAGGTGTTGATGAGGTAGTTTGGTGAAATCGTGATTGTTCCTGGAGAGTCTCTTTCCACATGTAACGGTTTTGATACAACCCCTTATCATTCCCACTATTCCCCTTTTCTCTTCTTTTCCTTCTGCTCCCTCTGTCTCTGCTACCTGATCATCAATCATGAATTAAATGTATAAAACAGTCGTCTATCACTTACTAATACACTCATCAATGGTCAATGAATTAGTGCAATATGCGACACAATAAGTTCAGTAGTCACTACTACTGAAAAAGATAACCAAATTCATACTCTAAAACATGCAAGTTCTATCCGGATAAAGATGATACCAGCATGAGAAAGGCAGGAGAATGGCGAACTCTGCAAATAGGGTCACCTAAAAGGTCAGTGAAAAGACAGAGTTTGCCGGTCGCCCCAACTTCACAACTTCTCTCTACCTCTTCCACTTCCCTGCAATCTTTCTTGCCGTCGAATTCCCTCACTACTATCCTCACTTTATCACCAACTGCCACAATCATCTTCTCTTTCTCTTTAATTGGAACCAAGTGTTTGCTTATTTATATATAAGATGATTATACAGTTTTTAAAAGATAGATGTAAAGGCAAAACCAAAAATAATTAAGAAATAAACAGAAGGTGTAGTTGCAAAAGAACAAAAGGTCGAAAGAAAGAAAGGGGGCCGTTAAAAAGCTTTTTTTGGTCTGTGTCTCGCGCTGAGTGAAGTGAGCAGTTGGTTGGTAATTTGCAAAATTTGAACTTTCAGAAGGATACTGCTTCCTCCCATTTCGCTACCCTTTTATACTGATTTTGGTCTCTCTCTCTCTCTCTCCACAGTCCCCACAGGCACCTACCTCTTTTAATTTACCAATAAACTAAAAATACCGCTCGGCATAAAGATAAGAGGAAATGTTACCATAAATTGATGACTAATGTATAGGATTACTTGTAGAATCTTTCTATAATTTTCCACGTAGTTGGCGTACTTGTGTTGGGCCGACTAATTCGAATTCGCGTCACAAAGACGGAAGCAAACCATAGGAATATTTTTTCTCTATCTATGGCTCACACACTAACCTCAAGTTATTTGGCAAATGAATCCTACTCATTCCATCACAGTCCTTGGTGTATGATGATTACTAATTATATAATTGATTTTTATTAATTTGAGGTAGTAGACGCCTAATTATTCAATCGATATATTTAACACTAACTAGCTTATTATTAAAAACAGTATTTTAAAAGGCGTGAGCGTAAGGTGAGGCGTTTTACATATGTCCTAGCGAGGCGTAAGCCCCATGAGTATTTAATTTTTTATATTTTATTAAATAATATAATTATAGTAAATATTTATAAATAGATAAAATTGCATAAAAATTAATAAAAACTATAAATATGTGAAAAATCCCCCCAAAAAATTAGTCAAAACAATTCATTATACGCTACTTACAAGCACAAGTAACTTGAGTCGAAAAAAATAAAGTTTTCTATATGGAAGAATAAAAAGGATGACTAACCTGCAATTTGAACTTTGAACTTGATGCTACGGAGGAGAATGAAGTTCTCTTTTATATTTGTAAAAACAAAATTACTATTCGTTGCTTTTGGGAGATAGTATCAGACTAGCAGACTAGATATAAAATTGGGAAAGACGATAAATTAGGGCTTCAATCAATAAAAAAGATCTTGACTTTTAAATTTAATACATTTCAGTTTTTTTTAAAACTTTTAAGTAATTACAAGCTGATTTTTATGAATTTGGTTACTATACGAAGGACTTAGTCAACAAAAATTATTTTAATCTGAAAAAGTCTCTGGAGCTTACGCCTCACTACAAAAAACGCGCCTCAAACGTTCGAACGTACGCCCCGAATTACTGAGCGAACACCTCTTTGAGACTTTCACTTCATATCATCGCCTCGGAGATTTTTGATACGCCTTGTTCAAAGCTCACCTCGAGAATACCTTTTAAAATACTGGTTGAAAAGAATAGTGAGTGCAGTTAGTTTCTCACTAATGATTTTATATATTTTAAAAATATGCTGCTCTTCTTTTTTCTACTGTCATCACAACTTAATAGGAGTATAATTTGATAAACTTTCGGCAAGTCCCTCTGGATTCTCTTCTGCCACTTCTCAACTATCACTTTGGAAGTGGTGAGTGATCATCCTGTAGAAATGATAATGGAAGAATTAATGCTGTATTAATTTCCTCTAGTATTTATTTTGAGTAATTATCACAAGAAAATGCGTAAAGAGATAAAATGGCGGCTGTTGCTGCGGAGTCTCGTTCCACTTACCACTTCTCTGATACTCTCTCTACTTTAATTGCCATCATAACCCCATTCGTAATTATTGCCGCATACAATATACTCCTTGCCGTCTACTTTAATTATTATATTTTAGTTATTTTTATATATATTAAAAAATTTCATCTTTTAACATTAATTAATAATAAAATCGATCACATTAATTTTATTATCTCTTTAGTTTATTCATTGAAAAATAAAATAGATATTCCAAGACTCTTTAATCCAAGATAACTTTGAAAAGAAAAAGTTAATTTCTTCTTGATATCTAAAAAAATTAAATATTATGAACCACAAAAAAAAAAAAAAAAATTAAAATGAACCGAAGAAAATACGTATTTTACGTTTTTTTTTCTTCCTGTTAAATATGGTCTAAGGAAATTATGCATAAATGAAGAGAACTATCATATTTTCACTATTTTATACTCTGGTATTAATAATATGGAAAATTAGGTTAAGCGAAATAATTCAGAAAAACGTTTTTTCTTTTCTTTTTTGAAAAGAGAATATCGTCTAAACTCCACCAAGGAATCTCCATGAACAAGATAATTTTGTGGTGCGACATAATGTAGCTAATGACAGTTAATTTCGGCATAATTAACTCGATAGAGAAAAATACATCTAATGATTTGGCTCTTGTAATACAAGTTAGAGCAAAGCATATTAACTGATTTTTAACACTTTCGTAACTAGTGAAATTGAAGCTAAACTGTTACTAATGAAACGTATTAGCCTCTTTGCATTACTAAGTGCTTCATGCCACTCATGTGCTATTATATTAATCGTGTAAATTAAAGGGGTAATACATGATATGAGCATGAACGAAACACTGGTACTTGGTCCATACAAATTTCCTCATTTATAACGTCTGTTTAAGATCAAAGACGTCGTTGAATTGGGACCCTTTTGTAGTTTAAACTTAGCAGAGGTGGAAATTCTTGCCACTCAAAAATATTTAAGCTACGTACAGTCGGACCTCTCCGTAACGTTTTTATATAACAATTATTTATTATAAAAGTTAAAGTTTTTTTCAATTAAATTTTGTATTATGTTATAATATATACATATCTTTTATAACAATACTTCATTATAATTGTCAAAAAATATCGGAACAAATGACGCTATTATAGAGAGGTTTGACTATACGTGTATAAACGTTTTTTATAATATTATTATAATTTAATTTTAAAATTCTTGTACAGAAACATTAATTCTGATAATATTAGTGTAGTTTAATCTTTTATAAAAAAAAAATTACTTATTGTTGTTATCAAACTACTTTTTTTGGTAAATATATATATTTTTTACCAAGTGAAAGAATTACAGCAGGAAAAAAAAAAAAAAACTGAAGCTACATCACAGCCCCAGCCAACTGAGAACAAAAAACAACTTAAACTAATGTTTAAGTTGTTTGATAATTTTATTATAAGACTATTTATGATGTCTATCATATGTTAGATTCGGAATTGTGTTTTAACTCTAACAGGTTACACCTCAATCATTGTCTTTAGCGCAGGGTGAGATTATGATTGTACTAGTATTTACTGCCTAGTCTTTCCCATCATTATCATCGTAAAATATCTCCATTTATAGCCTATAAAAAAAAAGGGTAAGGTGGCTCTCAAATAGTTAATTTAGAAAAGTTTCTTGAATTATTTTAATTTAAACGTGCTTATATGATTGTGACATTTTGAGAAATTTTATACTATTGAGAAAAAGATATTTCATACAATTTCCAAAAGATCTTAAACAAATACAGAAACGAAGCCACCGTAAGTACTTTCTAAAAAGTTGCAAAGCGGAGCCTAAATTTCACCCCACTATCTTCCAATTTTGTGGTGAAGACAACATACCCTTAAATTTTAAATTTTAAGTACGTGTTCACACCTTTTTCTGGACTATGCACTTTCAGCAAATCAAGCTGGACAGAATAACCAAAAGACTCGGAATAAAATCTTATAAATTTTACGTTAAAGAGCGAACTAATATGATGTAAATGTCTCCTTTTTTCCTTGAAAGTTTGTTCAACAAAAAAGAATTTCTTCTTGAAAGAAACAAAAACAAAAAAGAATTTCTTCTTTATTAGTTAGTACTTAGTACCAATAAACAAACGCGGCCCTTTCTAACTCCCTTTTATTTGTTGATTTTAATGTTATCGTTAGAAAGTGACCCGCTCACTCTCTATATATTCCTGTCCGTTAACTTTTACTTGTCTATCACTTTGCACATTTCTTAAAAAATAATAAATGAAGTGTATTATTTAATATGATACTCATTATTTATTGATGAATATTTTTAATAAATTTAAAAAAATAATTTAAAATGAGTAATTAATACTGTAAATATAATAAAAAAGAAAATTTCTTCTCTTAATATACGAAAAGTAACAAATCTATTTTTAATATTCAACAAATAAATATGAACAGAGGAAGTATTAATTTTAAGCAGAATTGACGTTACAATGGATCGGAATTGTATGTTACAACGCACAAAACGGTCTGGACAATGATTGCGTCTTAACTTATAAATAAACACTCGCAAGTTTCCAAAATTCTCGATGGAACTGCTTACAAGTACATGGGGGTTATTTTACTTCAGGTCTCGATATTTTCAATTGCACCCTAATAAAAATTCTACTTGATAATGACCGCAAAATAATTGAGTATATATATTTAAAGACACATTTGGCTTCTAGGAAAGTGAAAGGAAAGAATAGAGACCATACTTGTCAAGATCAAAATTTACTGGTCGTAATGGTACTTAATTCGGCCCGTTAGGTCAGTCAATTAATGGTTAACACAATTTTAATAAAATAAATGTGATCGACAAATGATATAACTGGATTCTATATAAAATTTCAAGGATATGGTAGTACGAGACATGAGCTATTAAGACTAGATTGTTGCAATGGTAACAGATATGAAATAAAAACAACTTCTGTTTGAAATGTACTTAAACAGAATTCAATTCTAGAACTATCCAGGGACAAGTGGTAGCCACATCCGAAAGGCACGAACATCTTCAGAGTCAGCCCCAGTCATCACCTGCATGCTCCGCTCCAGAATCTGCACGCAAGATGCAGAAGTGTAGTATGAATACAACCGATCTCATGTACTCAGTAAATATTTTGACTAACCTCGGTGAAGTAGTGACGAAGCTTTTTAGTTAAAAGATACTCCGTGATATAACTTGTACAGTAAACTAGCAATAGAACAATACTACAATATAACAGAGAAGAGTGCACGAAACGAATATGCGAACAAATAAATGAGTACTAGAAGAGATCAAAATTTAACATTTCCCAATATCTCGACCAATCCTTTTCTTAGAGCGATAATCAACAAACCACGGTAGTAACTCCATAACTTTCATAGTGTAAGAAACGTACTCAAGATATCAAGTCAATAGTACGGCAACACCCTTCGTGTATTTATCTCATCCTCACCAAATGTGCGTATAACAGTACCAACTAGGTAGCAGAAATGTCGATAACAATAAATGACAAAGTAGGAAATACACAAATAGCAACAAATGAACAAGGAAATACATATGGGCAACGGTAATAGACTAGGTTGAAGGCATAGGAGTAATGACAACAATTAGGAAAGAGGAACATAAACTTCACCTAACTAGCATGATAGAAGGCCTAGATGTAGATATAACAAATAAGAAGGGAAAGCATGATCTTTATAAGCTAACAAGTAGAGGCATGAATGACTAACATGGTAGAAGATTTGTACTAAAGTGCAACAAAATAGAAACGACATGGATGTAGATATAACAGCAGGAAGGGAGGCATGCTATTTGCAAGTTAAACAGATATGAGGTATGGACAACGTAACAACAATCAAGATAGAGGACAAAGACACAACAACAACGACAAGTCACATAGATAACATAAGTGCAACAGTAATAACTCCAGGTAAAGGCATGAATGCACGCACAAGGAAAAGATATCACCACAAAAGGTACGTCCCTCGTCCTCCCCTGCACGAAAACACCCTTCGTGCCATGAACTCATGATAATATAAAAGCATGGTTCTTATAAATGAAATGGCACGGCATCACCCTTCGTGCTTTTACTCTCAAATGAAATGGCACGCAGCATCACCCTTCGTGCTTTACACTTCTCTTCTCATGATAAAATATATGAAATGACACAGCATCACCCTTCGTGCTTTACACTCTCCCTCACATGATAATATATATGCAATTGCACGGCATCACCCTTTGTGCTTTTACTCTCAAATGAAATGGCACGGCATCAACCTTCGTGCTCTACACTTCTCTTCTCATGATAAAATATACGAAATGGCACGGCATCACCCTTCGTGCTTTACACTCTCCCTCACAGGATAATATATATACAATGGCACGGCATCACCCTTCGTGCTTTACACTCTTTCTCTCCAAACATATGTATATCAATGACAAACAAGGTAGAAAACATAAATAACGTCAGGAAAAGTGGTTAAACGAATATTCCAAATGAACCCCAATCACAACTTTCAAGTCAAATAGTTCAATAAACCCTCAAGAACCTTACTATTCAAGTATTTCAACAAATCTCAAGAATGATCTACAACACGAGTATATAATCTAATATCTTAAGAATAAGGGCCTTAGCAATGTATTAGTGATTAAGTATAATGATGAATGAATTAGACACATCAATGTTTCTCAAAATTCTGTCAAATTTCAATCAAGTTATAATAAGCTAAATCTTGGTTTCTAACATTTAATTCCATATTCTTAGTGATCTAGAAGTCAAGTAAGACATGAAGTAAGAAGGTCACGAAATTCTACAAGTCGCAATTTATAGTATAACTACCCCCGAGTAAGAGTAACCCTGGCACATGCATATATGCTCGTCACCTCATATATGTATCACCCCCGCATGTAAAAAATAATGTCAATTAGTAGGAAAAATTCGCTCAACAAAGTTAGGAAATACACTTACCTCAAACAAGCATAATCGATATACTAGAAGTGTCATCCCTCTCGAATCATCTTCCGAACAGCTCGAAACTAGCCAAAAGCAACTCAAAATCATCAAATAATGCCGTAGGAATCAAACCCAATCGATAAAGGTCGAATCTTTACACATTAACTCAAAGTCAACCAAAAAGTCAAACCCGGGTCCCCCACCTCAAAATCCGACAAAACTCACAAAATCCGACAACCCATTCAATTATGAGTCCAACCATACCAATTTCACTTAAATCCGACTCCAAATCGATGTTAAAAACTCAAAAATTTACTTTAGAAAAGTTTAGACAAAATCACCCAATTTCTCTTTTAAAACCCTCGATCAAATGCCAAAAACATAGATAGATTCATGATATAAAATAAAAAATGAGTAGAAAACACTTACTCCAATCCACATGGTGAAAATTGCTTCAAGAATCGCCTCAATCTGAGCTCCATAGCTTCACATATGCAAAAATGACCGAAACCCCCGAAATAGAGTACTTGATATTCACTGGACGAGAATACCTTACATGATCGCGGGACATTCTTCGCGATCGCGAAGAACAAACTCAGCAGCCTCACAAAATACCTTACGCGATCGCGCAATAGCCCATGCAAACACGATGGTTACCTTCATCTGAGTTATGCGATCGCAACAAATACAGTGCGAACGCAAAGAAGAAGAAGCCACTGCCTAGCGTAGTCCAAACCACTGCGCGAACAGGGGAGTTCTTGCGTGAACGCGAAGCACAAACAGCAGCAGCCTACGCGAACGCGTTTGAGAACTCGCGAACGCGAAAAAGAAGAAATACTCTGCTCAAATTTTTCCTTACACGATCGCAACTCTAAGTCTGCGATAGAGTTGCGATCGCGAAGAACCTTTAGTGCACCAGACTTCAGAATAAACCAGCAATGCGATATGAAGGAGAAATTGTCCGAAATCGATCTGAAACACGTCCGAGCCCCTCGGGACCACATCCGAACATTCCAACAAGTCTCGCATGATAACACAGACCTACTTGGAATCTCAAATCACACATAATAATATCGAACGACGAATCGCACCTCAAATCAAAATCAATGAACTTTCAACTTTCAACTTCCAAAACTCGCGCCGAATTATATCAAATCAACCCGGAATGGACTCAAATTTTGCACACAAGTCCCAAATGACATATCAAAGCTATTTCAATCCCCGGAACCACAATCTGAATTTGATATCCTCAAAGTTAACTTCCGGTCAAACTTATGAACTTTTCAAACCTTCAAATTTCCAACTTTCGCTAATTAGTGCCGAATCCATCTAGAAATATCCAAATGCAAATCCAGGCGTCATCAAAACTCCAATCCGAGGTCAAATGCAAAAAGTCAAACTTGATCAACTCTTCCAACTTAAAGCTTCAAGCATGAAGTTCATTCTTCCAAATCGATTCTGAATAACCTGAAAACCAAAACCGACGACTCACACAAGTCATAATACATCATGCAGAGACACTCGTGCCTTCAAACTACCGAGAAAAGTGCAAAAGCTCAAAACGGCTGGTCGGGTCATTACGAAACTTCTAAAAATTAGACTTCGAGTTGCCTTTTCGGCCAAATCAAGTCAATTTCATTTGTAAATTGACTCCTTCACCACTAAGGCTCGTCAGTGGTATGGATATGTTCCTCGCACCCTTAACCAGGTCTCGGGTTCAAGCAACAAAAACAAAAAATAAAAAATATGATAGAGAGTGTTTTCCCTTTATTAGGGCCTTATACGGTATAAATTCAAATTAGTCTTGGCTTTAACACAAATCTCGAATACTGCTTGTGGAAAACCAAAAAAAAAAAAAAAAAAAAAA
>MCJB01051153.1:13283-24206 GCA_002018475.1 Nicotiana obtusifolia | reverse complement strand
AAAAAAAAAAAAAAAAAAAGAATTTATTCTTTCTTCTTCATTCTCTTTTTTAAAAATTAATTTAAATTCGCCCGACTTTTCTAGGTAAATTCCAACACGAATGCACCAGGATTTCTGTCCAGATAGCTCAATTTTCGTATAATTATGGTACTTCAAAACTAATTAAATACTCAAACTTTTCTATAGAAACTGAGACCTCATACCAACTCGGTTTTAAAGTTTTAACGAATTAGCAATTCAGCTACTTATTGACAATGATTGTTTGCAAAATATCAGTTAGTGTTAGACCAAGACAAAATAAAAAACATAAGTTCGGACCACTTATATTTCTGCAAATAAGAAATTAACACTAAAGTACACGATGATTGATTTTTAAGAAAATATTATTTAAGCTTAGTCAAGCATGTACTATTGAATAGTGTTTTTCCTGTATTAGAAGTTACGAGTTAGTTCCAAGACATTTAACAATTAAGGGCTGGTCTTCATCACAATTATTAGTTTATTAATTAGTACTACGAAACAATAGAGATTTGAAAGGGCACCTGCAGAAAAGAGACTTCTATTTTACAATAAAGCATAATTTATTCCACTTGAATATATACAATTACAACCAGTCTGACCATTTTCTATCCTTGTTATTTCTCCGAAACCTCCCACCAAAGTCTATCTCATAAACTTCATACGCATGGGCAGATGTAATTATATTTGTCTAGTGGCAAAGTGGCGCACCATGAATTTAACAAGAGGATTTAAAAGAAAATGTAAGAATGTTAAAGCTGAAATTCCAACTTGCAACCTCTATCAATATTTGATTCACATATGTCGCTATATTACAAGTTTTCCTTGTGTTTTAGGAGTTTGTACAATATATATATATATGGTCATCAAGCGACCATCTTTCGCCGAAATATTATACTACGTATATAAGTCAAATACTACTTTATACGACTATATATTATAATTAGAACACCCTTAACATAGTTGAGTGAGGCAGTCCAGCGATCCAGGGTGTTGGGAGTATATGGTCTATTTGATTCTTTTTCAGTTTAATTTTTGTAAATAAAACAACTCTTAAAACTCCAAAATTTATATAATGACAAACAACTAATCGTAAAAGTAATTTTTTTAACTAAAAGTTATTTTTTAAATAAATTTTTAATTTAAAAGTCAAACTCTACAAATTCTTCGACAAAAGCTCTCTGTAGAGTATAGACTACAAACCCTATTGACTCTGTCTTTCCTTTAATTTTGTGCTTGCTTTTATTAGTAAAATTCTTATTGTTGTCTTTTTCTTTATGTTAATTTAAATTTATAAAATTATAGTTCGATTACAAATATTTTTATTATTTAATAAATATTGTTTAGTTTAATTTTAAAAATTGTGTACACCATTCATCTAAAAAAAATTTATTGACTTGTTAAAAGTTTAAACAACTTTGACGGAATTCGTGATTACGCCACCATATATATAGTTGCACCCAGTGTCTTAAATTGCATACAATACTACTTCGCATTCACTAGCCTAAGGTACTATTAGTCGCTTCTATAAGACAAGGAATAAGGTGCCTTTTTAAATATCTACTAGGTCAAAAATAGTCTTAAAAGATGATACACCAACAAATCTTAACCAAATTCGATTACAGATGTTAGGATGCGATAGAGTTTTTACCGTTTGCTTTCTTAACTATTCGTGTTTGGAGAATTCAATCAACACTTATAAAGCCCTCGATATGTCATTTTCAACGAATAAGGTAATTTCCATACATTTTCAAAGTATTATCTAATATCCAACCATATGAAGTGTGATCACACAGAGATTTTTCTTTTTAATCTGCATCTGATGTAGATAGGGGTGTATAAAAGAAACAGATAAACTGTACCAACCCAATAATATGAGTTAAATTGGAAAAAAAAAACTCGCTTATGATTTGGTTTGGCGTTGATTTTTTTATTTTTTAAATCATAATTGATTTGATTTAGTTTTAACTAAAAAACTATATAAATGGTACCCGATATTACATGTATACAAGTTTTAAAAATATTTTATGCATAATTATTTTTTATTGTAATATAATGTATAAATATTTCTTAAATTTTTTCATAGTTCTCTCTTTTAACGTATTAACTAATACGTATTATAACGTAAGAATTTTTGTATGATCCAATATGTTTTATAGCCCAAATGATAGTAACTCAAATAAAGCCCAAACTAAAATCAAATCAATACAAATGCTAACAAAAGAAATTCAATTCAATACTAAGATGACAATAATGTTGGATATTTTTTTTTTTAAAGTTTGCATTGGTTTAGATAGTGAAAATGCATAACTTGTTTATGTTGAATACTTTAGTACAATGTCACAACTCATCTCACATTCTCTTGTGTTATTTTTTTGAGTGACATCTTATATATTTATATCCTATTTAATACTTTTAGATTATGTTCATTTCTATTATGGCTTATTAATTAGCATTATTAGATTTCATGCGATTTTATTATCTTTATTATTGAATATTTTAGTACAATATTCATGACTTATCTCATATTATTTTATGTTATTTTCTTGGATATATCTTATATAGTTGTATACTACTATGACCAAAGAAATAAATAGAGCACAAGTTATATATTTTGTGCTATAAAAATTTTACCAGGAAAAAACTCGAAAACCCCGAGAAAACGAAAAAAATCCTAAAAAGACCGAAACTGAAAATCCTAACTTTCATTAATTTGGTTTGATTTATAAATTAAAAAACCTGACACAACCAATCCAACCTATATAGACCCTCGTTATTGATTACGCCTATTTAATTCTATTTGAATCAATGACAAATACAAAATTTCTTTGCGGCTATGGACATACTTTGTGGTATCATCATTATGAACAAACAATCAAAAAGTATTTAGTACTAAGAGTAATAGAATAATGATTAAGTTTATTTAGTATCTCATTTCACGGATACAACGACAGTGATTATTCTATTTCTAATGACACCAATCAAATTTGCAATGAAGGGTACATTTTGTTGTAATTAACTTAATCTGATAGCAGAGTTGGAGACAAAAATTTTAATAGGAGTTACAAAATTTTCAATATGCTACGAAAAGCAAATATTAAAAAATCTTTGCCACGACAATGAAAACTTCTCTTATGTCAATGGAATTCAAAATTGTATGTCATTATATGTGGATCCACCATTGCTTGATAATGTAATATATATATATATATATATATATATATATATATATATATATATATATATATATATATATATATCTAGTGGACAAACTTTAAAATCATAGAATAAAGGGTATAAAATCATCTTTGATTAAATTTGAAGGACCATGGCGACCGACGCCTTTTTTGTCAACAGCAAGTAATCTGTATCAACATTTAGCTAAGGATAAACATGCTCAGAAAATCAGAAAGAAAAAAACAAAAAACATGCTCAGAAAAGCAAAAAGGAGAAGAATTGAAGATGATATAGGTGATGACTAAGGGTGGCTAACGGAAACCGGCTCGGACCGGACCGGATCGGTGTGAACCGGACCATTTATTCGCTTGGGGGGGCGATTTCGGTAGCGGGACAGTTTGACATTTTTAAACCGGATGAACTGGTACAAAAAAGGTCCGGAACTGGTCGGAACCGGACCGGAAAAAAAAACTGCCAGTTTAAAAACTAGCCGTTGGCAACGACTCTATTGAGCTAATAGCCGTTGTCCAACGGCCAAAAACGGCTATTTCACCCCATAACCACCCCTAACTATTTTTTCCTATAAATACCACATTATTTCATCATATTTTTCACACAAATCATCCAATTCTCTCAAATTCTCTCAAATTCTCTACAATATTGCTATTTTGCTACTTTGGCTATTTGTGTAAATTATACAATTTTGATTCTTTATCAAGTTTTAATTGGAGTTGCTATCAAGTAAAGGTTCAAGTTTCAACTTCACCTCAATTATACGGTTATATTTGGTTGGTCATTCCTACTTCTACTCTTTTATTATATTTTTGTCAAATATTTATTTTATTTGCTATAATTATGTCTCAAAGAGGTTCAATTGGAACTAGTAGTGGAGGGTGGGCACGTGGTCGTTGGGGAAATAGAGATAAAGGAATTGCTGGTAGTTCTAGTCAATACATAGATGATTCTCAAAAAAAATATTATTATGACTTTATCTCTAATAATCCACTTAATTCTCAACACATAGAAGCGCAATATAACTATGAAACTGGGGTTAATTTAGAAGAACCACATGAATTTCAAGCTAGTCCACCTGAAGTTCAGTCTGACTTGCCTCCTGTACCTCCTACTAGAGTCCCGGTTAAACGTAAGGACAGATCTGAGATGTGGGATTCTTACTTATGATAAACAAAGGGATAGGAAAAATATTGCTAAACTAGTCGCGATAAAGAGTTTACCTTATAGTTTTCCTTCTTCTACTAGTTTTGTTCATTATATTCAGGCTATATATAATCCTTCTTTTAAAGGTTTTCCAAGAACTACTGTTAAAAATGATATTATTAAATTTAAGAACGAATATAGAGATTATTTGCAATATTTATTTGATAACTTTGACACTAGAGTATGCCTTACTACAGATATGGGTCTCTCGTTATACGTTCATCAATGGCTCTTTTTATTATCAGTTAAGAGGAGCTTGATCCTAAAATCTTGTTTCTCTAAGTAAAGCTATAAATAGCAGGCTCAACAACCATTATAAGTACACAAAATATAAAACTTTATTTTATTACTTTTACTCTCAATAAAGCAGCTCTATTTATATTTTATCGTTATTTTCACTTTTGTCCTGGGAGGTATTGCATTCGGAGCCAGACCTGTCATCTTCTTCAATTTCAATTGCTAATATTAATTTTAATCTTATCTCTTTATCATTTTTGGATCAAATCAGTTTGCTTGTCTTTAAATCATGTAACAAATTTAACTGTATCGTTTTACGGGTAAACAGTTTGGCATCCACAGTGGGGCTCAACGGTTGCATAATTGCTTTGATCGTAGCTTTTATCACTAACTTGTTTTGTTTCTTTCCTTAGCAAAAACAAAGAGATGGCAACTAATGTTGTCAACATCACACACAATGTTGAGGAGCACGAAGAATTGTCCCAACATGGTCAGTATCCTCGGTATGTGCGGGAACCGACTCCCGATGATACGAAGGAGGAACATATCGTGGAAACGGTTAAAATCCTGAGAGAACAACAGAAAGTAATCATGAAACACCTCTCAAGGAAGGATTAAGTGATGACGGAGTTAAAATAAGCTTTGCCAGGCGCCTCCAATAATGTGAACGAAAGGGGCCCCGTTCCTCCTAGTGTTCCTGCAAACCGAACGGCTTAGAGGTTCGATAACAACACCCCAAAGGACAAAGTCAGTTTTGATGAAGCCAGAGGTACCGTTAGCAGATCTGGAAATAACAACGGGAATGATCCATTCAAAATCGAGCTCATGAGGTTTATGAGGAAAATGAACGAACGAATGGATCAAAATGTGAAGGAGTTTCACGCTTGAATGGATTAGATTCATCTCGCACCACCAATTTTGAAAGGCCCATATTCGAAAAAATACATGCAATTGCCGTTTAAGCCGAGCACAACACCAGAGTTAATTTCGAAGAGGTTCAAGATGCCGGACATACCAAAGTACGATAGGACTTCGGATCCACAAGAGTACACTAACTTATACTACGGTTGTGAAAGGGAACGACTTGGCTCAACATGAAATCGTGTCGGTATTACTGAAGAAGTTTGGTGAAACGCTCACAAAAGAGGCCCTGAAATAGTATTCTCTATTACCCGAGCATTCAATTGACTCTTTTGAGATCCTTGTAGACCCGTTCATCAAGGCCCACGCCGGAGCAAGAAAGGTTCAAGCCAAAAGGCGGACATATTCAGGATTACGCAAGGCGAGCCCGAACTGCTACGAGAATTCGTGATCTGGTTCCAGAAAGAGAGGATAATACTAGCGGCCATACCAGATGAGTGGGAAGCGGAGACAAAGGGTCTAAATCTGCGGAGCTCCGATGCCTCCCGAAAGCTGAAAGAAAGCCTACTCGAGTTTTAAGAAACCACATGGGCAGATATCTATAACCGTTATGAGTCAAAAATTAGGATAGAAGATGATCAGCTCGGGTTACCAGTATCAATAAAGGGACGTGATCGAGACAAGAATCAGGACAAGTTTAAAAACAACTTCTATGCAGATCGGCGGTCCTCTAGAAGTTGTTTTTTGCTGTATGAAATAACCAAAGGTCGTAGCAGCAAAGGGTTTCAGTCATCGGATAAGTTTGCTCCTGATAGAAGAACCGGTCGTGCCTAGAGCAACAGATCATTATAGGAGAAGGAAGTTCTAGGGTCCTGAGACACTACATATCCCATCAGCTTAGTAGAGTTGGTATCGGTAATGAGGAATATCAAAGAAGCACGGTTCCCAAAGCCAATTAGGTCCAATCCAAGCTAGAGGGGTCTTAGTTTTTGGTGTGAATACCATGGGACTCGCAACCATAGAATTGGGGACTGCCGACATCTTCGTGAAGCGGTGGCGACATTCTTGAAGAATGGCCACCTTAGGGAATTTCTAGGCGACCGAGCTAAGAACAACTACGACCGAAGCCGGGAAAATGCAGAGCCTTCGAAGGTGGTGGAAGGTTCCCCTCGACTGATGATCAACATGATTTTTGGATGGAATGAAGTCAACAATGTGACCTTTTCAGGAGCAAAGAAAACGAAGATATTGGTGACTCGCAACAAAAGACTTCGGGAAGTTGCAGAAGATGACATCACTTTCACGAAAGAATACGCTGACGAACTTCTCCTGCCACACAATGACGCTTTGGTAATCTCTCTCGATGTTTTAGGTTTCAAAATTAAATGCGTTTTCGTTGACCCAGGAAGCTCAGCTAACATCATCCAATGGAGAGTGCTGGAGCAAGCAAAGCTGACCGGAATCATCATTCCGACGACAAAACTCTTAGTTGGATTCAACTTGACAAGTGTGACAACCCAAGAGAAGATTTGGCTGGCCACAAACACCGAGGGATTGATCAAAACCACGCTATTCAAAGTGGTAAATGGCGATATGGGTTACAATGTAATCCCTGGAAGACCGTGGATACACGAGATAAAGGTCGTGCCCTCAAGATATCACTAGTTGTTGAAATTCCCAACGCCCGGAAGGAGTTAATCAAATAAGGGGAGACCAACCGGCAGCAAGAGAGATGAATGCGGTAACTATTTCCAGCAGCAAGGAAAAAAAGTCTAACAAATAGCAATTATATAAACTGATGCCTCCTCCCATTTCAAATTAAGACGATAAGAGTGAGGAGTCATCGGAATCCTATCGGGTTCCAAGATATTTTCAAGTACTCGAGGAGATAGATGCGACCAAGTCAACTGCAGAGGAACTCGAGCAAGTGGCCTTATTCAAAGAGTTTTTAGAGAGGAAGTTTTACCTAGGGTCTAGATTAAATCCCGAGCTCAGGTTAGGGTTTATAAATTTTCTTAAAGCTAACGTTGACTGTTTTGCATGGTCGCACTTGGACATGACAGGTATACCATTGGATGTGACGGTCCACAAGCTAAATTTAAATCCAAACTTCCCTCCAGTAAGCCAAAAGAAACGCTTGATTTCTGTCAGGAACCAATTTGTTAAAGAAGGGGTAACCGTATTACACAACATTGGTTCAATCCGGGAGGTAAAATATCCAGAATAGTTAGCCAATGTAGTTGTAGTTCCAAAAAAGAATGACAAGTTTAGAATGCACGTATACTATAAGAATTTAAATAAGGCGTACCTTAAATACTTGTTCCCATTACCAACATTGATCAAATGATCGATGTTACAGCTGGACACGAGTTAATGAGTTTCCTTGATGCTTACTCCGGGTACAATCAAATCAAGATGAACCCGGAGGATCAGGAAAAAACTTTTTTCATAACGAACTTCAGCACATATTGCTATAATGTGATGCTATTTGGGATTAAGAACGCCGGAGCCACTTATCAAAGGCTCGTTAATAAGATGTTTCAGAATCAGATAGGCAAAAGTATGGAGGTAAACATTGATGACATGTTAGTCAAGTCTTTAAATGCATGAAATCATTTGGAACACCTCCAAAAGACTTTAGTCAAGTCATTTGGGGTTCCTGATCTCGCAAAGAGGTATCGAGGTAAATCCCGATAAAATCAAAGCTATCGAGGACATTCCAGACTAATTGAAAAATGTAAAGGAAGTACAGAGGCTGACAAGAAGATTGACGGCTCTAAGCGGATTCATCTCGAGATTTTCTGAAAAGTGCCATTACTTCTTTTCACTTTTGAAGATGAAGAATTATTTTGAATGGAATCCGAAATGTGAACAGGCTTTTTAAGACCTAAAAGGTTACCTATAAATCCCCACGTTACTGTCAAATGGGTGACCATTTATTAATATACCTAGCAGTCTCGGAAGTAGCGGTAAGTGTCGTTTTAGTCCAAAAGGAAGAAGGTACACAATTTCCAGTTTATTATGTTAGTAAAATACTGCTGGGAGTGGAAACTCGCTATCCGCACCTCAAAAAGCTAGCCTTGGTTCTCGTAATCTCCTCTCAGAAGCTTAGGCCTTATTTTCAGTGCCACTCGATAGCTTTTTGTGATATATTTTCCTTCAAGGAATGTACTTCACAAGCCTGAGTTGTTAGACCGTTTGGCTAAATGGACAGTCAAAATTAGTGAGTTTGACATTGAGTACAAACTCAAGACTGCGATAGAGTCACACGTTTTGGCCGACTTTATGGCCGATTTCAGTCCCGGATTAATTCCCTTGGCTGCTAAGAAAGCAGTGCTGGTGTCGAAAACGACATCGGGTATTTGGACCTTATTTATGGATGGAGCTTCCAATATAAAAGGGTCCGGTCTCGGGATAGTTTTAATCACGCCCTCAGGAGAAACCATGAGGCAAGCCATTAAAACAGTTTCATTAACTAACAATGAAGCTAAGTATGAGGCTTTGGTTGCAGGACTTGAACTGGCCTGGGGATTAGGCTCTGAGGTCATTGAAGTGAAATATGACTCCTAGATGGTAGTAAACCAAGTGTTTGGGATTTTCGACTCAAAGGAAAAACGCATGCAACAGTATTTGAACAAGGTTCAAGAATTGCTTGCACGATTTAGAGAATGGTTGATCCTACACATTCCAAGGGAAGAAAATATGGAAGCAAATACATTGGCTAATTTGGGGTCATCTATGGAGATGAAAGGATCTGACTAAGGTACCGTTGTTCAACTTCTACATTCGGTATTAGATGTGGATGGTCACTGCACAGTTAATTCAACCAACCTAGTCTAGGAAAGGAGGAATGAGTTTGTCGAATACCTTCACCATGGCAAATTACCCGAAGACCCGAAAGTATCCCGGGCATTACGAACCAAAGTAGCTCGTTACTGCCTCATAGATGGGCAGTTATATAGAAGATCATACTAAGGACCGTTGGCCCAGTGTCTGGGAGCCTCGGAGGCTGACTACGTGATGAGGGAAGTCCACGAAGGAATTTGCAGAAATCACTTTGGTGTAGATTCGTTAATTATAAAGTTGGTTAGGGTTGGTTATTATTAGCCTCGGATGGAACAAGATGCGAATACATTTGTTCAGAAGTGCGACAAATGTCAACGTCATGCACAATTGGTCCATCAACCAGCAGAACTTTTGCATCTGGTTCTGTACCTATGGCCATTCATGAAATGGGAAATGGACATAGTTGGTCCTCTTCCATCGGGCCCCGGAAAGGTAAGAGTTTTTTTTTAGTTTTAACTGACTACTTCACTAAATGGGTGGAAGCAGGTCCTTATCAGAAGATCGGTGAGCGCAAAGTGGTCGACTTCATATGGGACCACATAATTTGCCGATTCGAAATACCGAAGGGAATTGCCTGTGACAATGGGCCACATTTCATAGGTTCAAAAGTCACAAATTTTTGGATGATTTGAAAATCAAGAGGATTACGTCTTCACCGTACCATCCAAGTGCTAATGGACAAGTGGAATCAACAAATAAGGTGATTATCGAGAATATTAAGAAGAAGCTAGAAGTTGCAAAAGGAAAATGTCCCAAAGAGCTACCAAGTGCTAAGGGCGTACGGGGTAACGATGAAGTCGAGCACGAAAGAAAAACCTTTTTCTCTCGTGTATGGCGCGGAGGCTCTGATACCAGTGGAAGTAAGGGAAACAACTTTAAGGTTTTCCTGAACGAACGAAGAAGCAAACAATGAAGCGTTGTTGGTAAGGCTGGACTTGCTAGACGAACACAGGGACTTGGCGTACGTGAGGATGGTAGCTCAAAATCAAAGGATGGAGAGATATTATAATCACAGGGCCAATCTCCGCTACTTCAAAGCAGGAGACTAAGTTTTGAGAAAGGTAACTCAGAGTACTCAGGAAGTCAACGTCGGGAAGCCGGGACCAACACGGGAAGGTCCTTATCGGGTTTCAGCTATCACTGGCAAAGGGTCATACAAGTTGCAAAATCGAGATGGAGTCAAATTGCCTAAAAATTGGAACAAGGTATTACTGCTGATGGATCGTACCCATACTGAAAGTATATGTTGCATCTATTTTCCTTTGCCTAGTTTTTGTCCCAATCAGGTTTTTCTGGCAAGGTTTTTAATGAGGCAACGACAAAAAACATACTACGAAGGGAACGTCAATGTCAAAGGAAATACTTAGATATCAAGGCTCTAAAAGTTTCACATCGATGGCAAACAACTATGTGTATGGTTATATAATCTTTGGTTCGATGGCATGCTTTGACTTCCATCACTAAAAAGGGATTATTTAACTATTCACAAGTTATTTCCACCGATGAAGCAAGACTTTCAGTGTTCGAATTTGCGTGCTTTGCATTCAAACACTGGGGGGGGGGGGA
>MCJB01051152.1:28521-58534 GCA_002018475.1 Nicotiana obtusifolia | reverse complement strand
GGGGGGGGGGGGAGTATTGGGCTGCTGAAGAGATTGGGCCATTGGGAGGGCAAACTGGGCTAACTAATTTGTTTTAAGCGAGCCTGGTTCAAAATTGGCCCAATCCGAATTTATCTTCCTTGTATTTTTTATTATTTATTAATTAATTTTAAACACTAAAAGACTTAATAATAAAAATCCTATTTTACCTAAAATGTGAAATTAATCTAAATACTTATTTATAAAAGTTATATATCTAAAAACCTTTGAATCTAAGAATTGAAGATTGAATCATTTTTATGATTTTCAATTTATGTAAAATAATTAATTGCTAATTCAATCCTAAAAAATGTAAATTAAATCCTAAAATGCAATGCATGATATTTTGGTATTTTTATTAATTAATTAATTAAAACTTAGATTAAATCTAATAGAATTCCTAAAATGGCCAACAATTAATTAAAAAAATATTTATTGATTTTTTATAGGAGTATTTTGGGCAGGGCAAAAATCACGTGCTCACAATCCTCATTGGCCTGCCATCCGTTATGTACATCATGTTCACACCCTCCCCGGGACTCAGCGTCCTTGTTAAGGTTGCTCCATCACCTTCTCAAAGATATGGGATTCGCCTAAACTCAATTGACTGTTGAGTTTGCCCCGCCATCGTACTAAGGGGGACGCTCTAATACCATATTTGTTATGACCTAAGCCCATGGTATGTATTGTTTGCTTTGGGCCTAGGCCCGCATTGATTTGACTTTTTAGGGCAACGCCACCTCGAGCCCCAAAAGGCGCGCATACTATGACTTGTGTCATGCCTTATAAAGCTCTTTACTTTTCTCTCCCCTTCCGACTTGCTCCTAATGTGTCATGTGCAACCCTCCTTTCGAAGCTTGCTAGCCTAGAAATTTGTCAGTTCTGCTTGACCCGTCCTTGTGGGGTCGCCCGCTATCACGGACATCGCATATTTGATGGATAAAGAAAAAACACATTTTGTTAGACTTATTTCGGAAAATATTTTATTAAGTTAGCTGAACTTCGCAATCAAAATATCTTAAGTAGCAATTCTATGGGATATAATGTTATTAACTAATTTTAATATTAATATATAAATATTTTCACTTCCTCGAAAAATAATATATACTTTTGTAGTTTACACACACTAATAGATTATAACATTAATGTACTTGTGCAACAAATTAACTTAAGTTCAAAATAAAGAAAAAATAACTAAATTGAAGGACACACTTTCAACTAAATTGTAAAATCAAATGGTTCCAATTATTCGTATAATTTCAAACCACTAAACGATGCAAATCAACATGCAGGTGATGACATTTTTGGGTAGCAATTTAAACCTTTGAGATTTCAGGTTCTAAGTCTTGTAAAGTTGATATTTTTAATTTATTGTATAAAGGATAAAGTTTGATAGTGGTGTAAAATTCAGAATGATGCTATAAAAACGTGTGAGCATTATCATTATTAATTGAAATGAGATCAAGAAAGTCCAGTGTACTAATCTCCCATTATATGCGGGATTCGAAGAAGGACCGGATCATATGGGTTTATTACGTGCAGCCTTATCCTGTATTTCTGCAAGAGATTGTTTTCGCGGCTCAAACTCCTAGTCACATGACAATAACTTTACCGATTACGCTAATACTCTCCTTCAATTAATTAAAATGAGATGATTTAAATAAAATAATATAGTCACCAATGATTCATAAAGCTGACCCAATTTGTGAAAACTAAATCTTTGTTGTAATAGTTGTTTTTGTCTGTCTTCATTAGTTGAGTTAATTCAAAATTATACTTGGTTGGTAATTAGTGGGTGTTTGGACGTGAGAATTGTAAAATTTCAAAAAAAATAAAAAGAAAATTAATGTGAAAATGATATTTGAAAATTAAAGTTGTGTTTGGACATAAATATTATTTTGGGTTATTTTTTGAAGTTTTGTGAGTGCTTTGAGTGAAAATTTTGAAAAATAACTTTTTAGAGTTTTTTAAATTTTAGAAAAATTCTAAAATTCATCTTCAAGTGAAAATTAAAAAATTTATGAGCTAAATAATGATTTCGAAAAAAAAGTAAAAAATTAAAATAAAATAAAATATTTTTTATGTCCAAACGGGCTCTAAGCATACATGCAATGCAAAAACCACAAGTGATAAAAAATGATCAACACAAAATGCGAACAAAAAGGAAAATAAAAAAAAAAAAAAAAAAAAGGCAAAAAGGTATTTAGCGAACCGCAACTCCAACCCGACCCGATTACGTAATACCCTAAACCCAGCATCCACTTCTTCCTTTTTCACTCCACGCCATTTTTGTTTGAAACCAAAGGAAATGAAGTTCCATTAGTTCAAAGAGGAAAAAAAGCAAAGCAGATCAAATATGAGTAGCAGAACGACGACGTTTTGGGCTCGACTACTCCGCAATCAACTGCGGTTCGTTGCATCATCGTCCGCCGCCGGCGCAGCAAATCAGCCACTTTTCCGGCATCCGTCGCTCCCGCCGCATTCCGTACGTTTATTCTCCTCCGCATCATACCGAACACAGCAGGTGGATAGGGTAATTAGAGAGCTATTCCTTGACGTGGAAAGGGACAAGCAAAGGGAAAGGGAAGAGAGAAAGAAGAAAGGATTAGATACAGCGGATATTGATGCTGAGGAAAATGAGGATTTCATGGGCGTGGGCCCACTAATTGAGAAGCTCGAGAAGAAAAAGCTTAAGGAAGAAAAAATTAGCTATTTTGATGAGCCTACGGATTCGGATTCTGATGATGATGATGAACGGTGGACTGCTGAGGCTATTAATAAACGATGGGATACTTTTGAAAAAAAGTTTAAGCGACATGAAGAGCTCCTTAAGAACTTCACTGATGCAGGTATGGTAATTTAATTTTCATCTATGCCCTTTTGAGACCATTAATAGTTAGGATTTAAGTTATATACACTGACACTATAATATATTGTTTTAGACCATACGTGTAATTTAATCCATTATGATATGTTATTGAGACATTAGTGGTTGGGATTTAAATTATATACACCAATGCTTCAATATTTTTGTATGCCATATGGGTAATTTAACGTGTTATAATAGGTTATTGAAACATCAATAGCTTGGGTCTAAGTTATATACGCTGACATTATAATATGTTTTACACCGCTGCTGTAACTTAATGAGTTATAACAAGTTACTTACAAAATTTTCTGGGTTATTAATGAATGCTATTAAATAGAGTTACATGCAATTGGTTATCAAAAAAATAGAGTGACATGCAATTACCTTTTAATTACCACTGATTGTGTAAATATTTCTAGAACTCAAGTATTATAGTAAGACGAAGAGGTTTTCGATTTTGAGTAAACGAAAAAAATGATTTTATTTGCAGTAAAATGACATTTTCCCTAGAAGTTAAATGTGTATTTGCTTACGACTTGTCTCATAAGGATATGGCGGGGGAGACAAGAGGAAAATAGTGTTAGTTTATTAACACAAAGAAAGCTTGATAATTGCTGGGAATTGAAGTTACCCTCAGGTTTTATGTTGTTTATAGGATGGATGTGAACAGTACGGCCAAAAATGTCAGTTAATTGATGTAAATGTGATGTTGGGTAAGTTTTTTCTTGGGGTTTAGGTTGGAGTATGTATGAGAAAATAATCACATACCGTTAGAGTTATGTTTGTCTGTGCGTATATATGTGTGCGTATATATGTGAAAGTCAACTATGTGAAAGGACTTGCAAAACAAATTCATAGCATTATGTTGTTGAATTGGAATTGGCTAATTATGGAAGTTTTGACCAGAGACTCTTGATGATGCATTCAAATGGATGAATAGAATTGACAAGTTTGAGCAAAAGCATTTCCAGTTGAGACCAGAGTATCGTGTGATTGGTGAACTGATGAACCGCCTTAAAGTGGCTGAGGGTAAGGAAAGATTTCTTTTGCAGCAGAAGATAAATAGGGCCATGCGAATGGTGCAGTGGAAGGAAGCTTATGATCTCAATGACCCAGAGAATTATGGAATCATTCAACATGAGCAGGTGGGACCAAATGTAGATCTTTTGGAACATGCTGGGTTTGAAAAGGAAAAGGAGATGATTCAAGGAGGAGATGACGACGATGACATAGAGTTTGATGACATGAAAGAGAAGGATGATATATTGTTAATGAAGCTCAATGCCATTGATAGGAAACTTGAAGAGAAACTGGCTGAATTGGACCACACCTTTGGGAAAAGGGGTAAGCTCTTAGAAGAGGAAATCAGAGATCTTGCTGAAGAAAGGAACTCGTTGACAGAGAAGAAAAGAAGACCTCTGTACAGAAAAGTAAGTGCCAAGTCTTATGCTGGTTATAATATGAAAGAATTGGTTTTAACTTTCTTGCAAATGAGACTTAACTTTTGCGAAAGTCGTTTTAGTTGGAAAACATTTATCCTGCAAAATTTCTTGCAATAAAATGAAGTAAAATTACAAGAAGCATGTTAATGGTACCAAATACTTCGAGGCGAGACTCACACGTACACTATGTTCATGTGTATAATATTTTGATTCATAGCATGTAGAAGGGAATAGGGATAGCTTTTATCTAATCACTTTTCTTATATCACTTCAGCTTCTTGATTTAATTTCCCTGTATGGCTTCCTTGAAATGATTGTGGTGTTAGGAAAATTGGCTGTGTTGGTTATGAAAAAGAAAAAATTTGGTTGTGTTCTTCATACTGTTAGAGGAACAGGTTAATAATCGATTTTATTTTGATAGAAGCTGTCTGGCAAGTAATGAAATTTTCCTAAGCTGTATGGCAAGAATGATAATCTTATTAGTTAAAGGTCAGATTCCAATCTGCTGGACGGAAAGTAGAAGCATTCTATATATATCTTTTTCTTGTTTTGTTTTTTAGCGTCCATGCAGTGGACAAAAACTCCTAATGTCCAGTAGATTAGTCTGTAGCGGAAAAAGCTCCCCTCTTTTTGTTTGGGGGAAGTAGGTGCATGTTGCCCCTCTTTCCGTGTTAGTATATGGTAGGAGACCTTTTAGTTGAGACGCTGCTAAATAGCGCATTTTGACATTCTTTTTTCTGATTAACAAAATAGTTCATCTGACATGTCCGTACCAAAAAATTAAGAAATAGAGTAAGGAAGAGTATGTTGACACAAAATGGACTAGTCAATTCTCATTCTTGGCTGGTGCTCCTAATAACATTTCATTTTGAGAAAGGAAAACTAGGTGATTCCAAAACGCTTCATCTAGTTTGGTTGCCTTTAAGAGTTCTCTGACCAAACAAAATGGGCAGAATACATTTAGTTGTCTGATAAGAGGGACCATCCGAGACTCCTCCGGCAAATTGCAAATTTCAATAAGTAATCGTTATTGAAGTAGCTCATCTGAGAGTTCAGATCATGGTTAAGTCCAAGTAATGAGAGCTTGTAATATATGCTAATATCTTCGGTATTCCTAGGACTGTCAAGTGAAATGTGAAGTGGGAACCCTGTTTCCACATTTGCATATATTTGTTTCTATGTTGAGAACTCTTATTAGTTCCTCAAGAACGTTACATTAACAAATCACTCTCTGATGTTATGTCTATGATTCTTATGGGTATATTCTAAGTTATTTCCTAAAATCTGTGTTTCACGGAATTGGACGCGATCATTCTTTCATTTTCACTTATTATTTATTGGCAATGGCAGGGTTTTGATGTGAAGCTCATTGATGTCAATAGGACATGTAAGGTCACTAAGGTAATGCGGCTACTCCAATGGATTTCTCTTTCTTTTTTAATGGAGCTTGAATGAACAATTTCACAAATTATGGTTGAAACGCGATACAGGGGGGACAAGTTGTCAAGTATACTGCTTTGTTGGCTTGTGGGAACTATCACGGAGTTGTTGGTTTCGCAAAGGCAAAAGGTCCAGCTATTCCCATTGCCCTGCAAAAGGTACAGGAGTCTATTAGTTGACCGTTCCATTTAAAGGCTGTTTTCATTTTGATCAATGCCTTGGATTGGATGATTGGTCTTTCAGCAACTCTGCTAAAACAAGACCTTTTGTTTTTAAAATGAATTGTGCAGGCATATGAGAAATGCTTTCAGAACCTACATTATGTCGAGCGGCATGAGGAGCATACAATTTCGCATGCAGTTCAAACAAGCTACAAAAAGACCAAGGTGCCAACTATTTGGAGTGTGAATTTTAGTCTTTCTTTTGTTAAGTTTTTGTTTGCTCATACGCGTAGCAAATGCATCGTGACTTTCTCTTTATGCCTACTTAAAAAAAGAGGAGTCTTAGTTTTCTGTTTATGAAGGGTAAAATTTCTCTATTTTTTATTTTTTGACTCTTTGGTCTTGAACCTTTGCTTACTTGCACCTCAATGCAGGTATATCTGTGGCCCGCTCCTACTCAAACAGGGATGAAAGCAGGTAGAACCGTCCAAACAATTTTGCATTTAGCCGGTTTCAGGAATGTAAAATCAAAGGTATTGTAGTATAATTCTTGTCAAGCAGGTCACGTAATATTGAAATTTGGTATTTATTCCGTGCCCATCATTGTAACATCATACGCCGGCAGGTTGTTGGCTCAAGGAACCCACATAACACAGTTAAGGCTCTTTTCAAAGCTCTAAATGCGGTAAGTCAAATGTTCTGCTTATGTTCTGATGCTACTCTCCACTCTGCTCCATTTCTTTGTTTTCTAACTTTGACTTCTTCTTGATTATTTTTGGATTAGATTGAGACACCCAAGGATGTTGAAGAAAAGTTTGGGCGAACTGTGGTCGAGTCATACTTATTGTAATAGGTATCCTCCAGATGTTTCTGTGGTGTTGCTTGGCACATTTTTTGTTATAGCAGGTAAGAACTTGAAGTTCTGTTAGTCTCCTGTGGTTTCCTATTCGCCCTTTGTCCTCTTGCCACCACTGTCCACACATTTAGATTCTTCTGTGATTCATCATAGTAATAGGTGGAAAATGGTTATGTATGTTTATAAATTTGTTCAATGATTGAAGTGCATCCAATTTTTGAGATATCCAGTAGTCTGGCATTTGAAGGTTGAGCTTTTCTTCTATGAGGTTTTGGACTAATTAGCTGTTTCTCTTGTTTTGGCAGAGCTTGAACAATGGATAGGTCGAAAGCATGGAGGCATCAATATTGCCCATCTTTTTTATAAGCTAGTTACCTTATTTCTTTTACCTTTTCTTTTGGTGGAATTTGTTCTTGGTTTGGTTGTTGTAGTTACTAATTATGGTAGAATCTCTTTTCCCAGTTCCATTTCGGCTACTTCACAAGATTGAATGGCCAATTCTCCTCCGAATCCTCATTTGATTGTTCTCAATGTTGAGCCGGGTATATAGGTAGTGAAGTAACAGTTGAAGATGCTATGTTTATGCAGCCCATTGTACTATCGAGTTGTTCATTTTTGGAGGGATCGTGCCTTGTGCTATGTTTTTGATTTGGTCGAAGGATGAACACTTTAAGTTTGAAAACGAAATAAAACCATTTCCCAATGATTTCCTGTATGTCGCTTGTAATACTCGTGATACATTTTGGCTGGGGACTCCTATCACTAGCCTCTTCAGATCATATGATACTGAAACATGTCAAGTGATCCCATGACGTGATTTTATTAAAAAATATGCAAGAGGTAACAATTAGTTGAGATATATTGTTGGCCATGATACTGAAACCAAGATTTCACCTGTTGATTTCTGAGTCAAAGGAGGTTATTGGTCCCGTTAAACAGGTGTAAGATGGTGCTTCTCAACTATTAAAGGTTAATGGGGTTTGGTGAAATTTACTCGTAATATTGTGTATATATGACGTCAAACAAACTGAAGGAATAAAAAGCGCGTAAAATAAAATCATAAATGACAGTCCAAACATGTCAATGTACCCCTCATTAAAATTATAGTCCGTGAGAAACAAAATAATCGGTATATGATAACGCATAAGCTCCTATTATGCAAGTTAAAAAAATCTTTCATAATGTAAGCTATTTTATATTGCTCATTTATTTATAATTTAAATTTTATGAGTTTAATATTTAAAATTTTTAGCAAGCAATCTGTCATTTTATAAAGTTATAATTTCATATATATTGTAATTTTTACGCACAAATTTATTAGTTAAATCTTTGTAAATACTACTACTATATGCTAGACTATGTAGGTTGGAAAGAAGAGAAGAAAAGGAAAAACAAAAAAGAAAAGGTTCAGTTGGGACGCACTCCGCCGTATTCTCTTCACTTTCACTGTATCACAGTTCACTTCCATTTTCGTTCAGTTTAAAGTTCTGAAAAATCATTTTAGAATTAAACCCCTTTATAGAAATGGAAACAAATTCAAGTGTAAACTCAAGAAAACTAATGGGTTTAGAGAGGAAGAAGAAAATAGAGGAAGAATGGAACTCCATTTATAGCTCTAAGCACCAACTCTCTCGTTCTGACTTCCCTCCCCAATTCATATTCGGTGTTGCCACTTCTGCTTACCAGGTTTCTTCCATTTCACTGCTCCTGTCATTTTTCTCGGTACTCAACCCGTTTCATTTTATATGATGCACTTTGACTGTACACAGAGTTCAATAAAGAAAGAATTTTTTTTGAAATTTATGATCTAAAATAAATCATAGATATTTGTATGGCTATTGATCATATTATTAAGTAGAGGCAGAGCTAAGATTTGAATTTTATGTTTGGGATCTTTACACAAATAGCCAGCCAGGTTCATTGTTTACTTTTTTTAGCCGGTATATATAGATTATACACTAACTAACTATACACGCTTATACACATACACATATTAACATCCGCGGGCTATTTTTTGTTTAAGCAGTTGGATGAGCAGCTATTTTGGATAATTCTTCTTTATGTTTCTAAATTCTAGGATAATGATATCGAGTATTAGTAGTTAGTTTCTGAATTTAATTTTTGTATATATTGATGAGTTCTTAATAAAAATACAAGGTTTGGATTAAAGCTACTAGGTTCTGCCGAACCCGTACTTAACCTTTCAGTTCCACCCGTCATTAAAGGTATAGGAATGTGTCAGTTTTTTTAGACATACCAAAATAAAAGTGCATCACATAAATTGGAACGCATAGTATTGTTTTCTTTACTATCTCCCATTATATAATGAGCTATTATTTGAATTTTGGTAAATGGTGAAAAGGTTGAAGGTGGAAGTAAAGAGGGAGGAAGGGGTCCGAGCATATGGGATTCGTTTTCACATACTCAAGGTAAATAGTCAACTCTCTCTGTTCTTTTTTAATCATTTGTTTTGTTTTTGTTTTTTGAAGTTTGCTTTGGTTAGGCAAAATATGTGATGGAAGCACTGGGGATATGGCTGCTGATCAGTTTCATCGCTACGAGGTAGCTTTCTCCCTTTTTATTTATTTATATTTTTTGTCAATTTTCTTTTTGAGCAAAAAGAAAATTGATTTGACATTGGATTTAGAAGAATTTTTCAAGGGAAGATAGGTATTATTTTTTTTGGACTTTATGTTTGGTTTGTAGGATGTGTTAAAACGATATATGCTTTGTGTTTTATTAGTCTTTTCTCGATATACTTCACTTTTGTTGTCTTATTATTCATGGCAGTGAATTTCTTTCTTTTTGGGTTTAACTTGTTCTTTTAAATACAGGAAGATATTGAGTTGATAGCCAAGTTGGGCGTCAAGGCTTATCGCTTTTCAATATCATGGAGTCGCATCTTTCCTGGTATTAAGTTTTTCCTTTGTTAATTCTTTTTGTTTTTTCCATTCACATAGACCATCTCCATAATCTCTGTTAAAAGTAAACACAACTTCCTTGTGCAATATAAGAAAAAATTATTGCTGGGAAGCTGCCTTCTCCTTTTCCAATTTACCATGTGAAATTTTTTAAGAAAAAGCTTTCATTTTTAAAAGTTAAAAGTATCTGAAATCATCTAAAAAGGAAATAGGGACTGTTAAATCAGGAAGGTTTTCTAGAACAAGTGATGAATTGCTTCAAAAGGATTTGATTTGTATGGATGTCAAATGTGAGGGTATTCCTCTTGTGATCAAACAACTTATAGTCAAGCAGATTTGAAGTTATGCTTTCGGGCTTTAGTTTGGTCTGTGGCTGAAAATATCAGGAAAAAATTTAAACTAGGTTAGTGTCTAAAAGCAAAGAGCTGGGGGATGAGTTGAAGAAGCTGGTTCTAAACGAGTAAACGCTTTAAGAAATGAATATGTATAACAAAGCAAAGAGCTCGGGAATGAGTTGAAGAAGCTGGTTCTACATGCTTTAAGAAATGCATATGCGTAACAAAGATGGATGCATAAGAAATGTGCTTTTAGTTTGGTGATGTCGATGGAAGAACAATGGCTAGATGATAAAACCTGAAAAGTCCGCACCATATTTTAAGGTTAGAGACTTAGATATGCATTAATATGAGAAGGATAAGAAAGGGTAAAGAATCTGAAGGAATAACTTCCAGTGTGCCACATGAATCACAAACATATTAGGCTGCAGTAATGCTCTTAGTTTGGATAAGAAGCAGCACCAAGAATATGCTGATGTAAGCAAAAATACTTGTAGTTTAATAATGTAAAGAACTATCCGAAGTCCCTAAGGACTAGAGGAGTTGTTCCGGCCTAAAAGGATTTCTAAAGACAACTTAGCAGTACAGCTGAAAAACCATAATTTTCCACAAAGAAGATGTTGATCTTTAGCTCATTCCCGAAAGACTAATTCTGTTCTCTTCAAACTAAGATTATTCCATTTTAAACGAAGATTGAAAAGTGTGAAAAGAGTTTTCATGAAAATTTGTTTGTAATTTCAGTTATGCTAGATATCTTGTGAGATCTTTGTTCTCTCTAGTTGTAAATTATAAGGTTCTGACCTTGCATTTTCTTATTGTTAAATCATTTCTTGGGGAATTATGTAGTAGAATATCTGTGTTATGGTCTAACAAATTTTACCTACACTTATTATAGCTTGGGGCTTCAGTTGTGCTAGATATCGTGCTTAAATGTGTTATCCCATTTTTCAGTTAGCTTCAATAACTTCTGCAGCCAATTTATCATACCTACGTCTAGTCAAACACGACTTTTATGCTCGGCAACTCAGATCTTATGTTTTTAGACATCTATTTCCTTAGCCACTGTAATATCTTACAGATTTTTGATAAGGTCTTCTCCACCTATGTAGACGGTTTGGGGATCAAAATCAACCATGAAGGCGTAAAGTACTACAATGATATTATTGATGCACTTCTTGAGAGGGGTAAGATGTTATTGCTCCCCATTGTTAATATCAAGAATATTATTCTTTATATTAAAGCAAATAATACATAGCCTTTGGTTTTACGTATAAAAAGCTGCCAGCTGCCTCTATTCTGCAAACATAAAGATGAAGTGAAGGTTTTTATACTGATTAATCATTTCCTTTTTTTGTCCTTTAATGATGAATTTATGCCTTGTTTTCCAGGCATTGAGCCTTACATAACATTGTACCATTGGGATCTCCCTTTGAATCTTCAGGAATCTTGTGGTGGCTGGTTAGACGAAAAAACTGTGTAAGCTCCAGTCCTTCAAATTTTCCTCTGGTAACCAACATGTTATTTTTTTTTTTATGCTTATAAGAGAGTGGGTGGTGCATATGGAATTCGAAGTCTGTATCATAATATTTTCAGCATGATTTTTGCTATTATTAGATCGGATGGAACACTGATGTCTCTGGTTGCTGAAAATGCTGTAAAGCGAATGTATGGTAGTGCGATTTAAAATCAAGTTCCATATAAAGTGTAGCATTCATGGGTTCTCTAAATCTGATGGAGCACTTTTGCTTTAATTGATCTATGTTAGTCATAGGTTTTTGAAGGGATATTATATGAGGATCTGCCGCTTCCAATCAGATCCTGATTGATGTGATTATGATTGTAATGTTCTTCTCTGTGAACATATATGAACCTGTGTTGACACAAGAAACCATGCACCTTATTGGTTTTTTTTTTTTTTTTTTAGAATGCCTGTGGAGTTTTATTTATCTCCTGCTTACGATTTTCTGCCCTTACCTGAACACTTGAAGTTACCTAGTCATTCTTTTAAATGTTTAATTACCTTTTTTTAAGAAGGCAGGCTTTTTCCTTTTCATTCAAGCTGCTATTAAAGTTTGTTTATCCATGTTCCTTGTGGATTAATTTGTTGATAGTCACCTTTCTAACAATCAACTTGGCTTTTCGTGGCAAATATCTAGTAAGTATTTTGCCATCTATGCAGAGACTTGCTTTGCTAGCTTTGGCGATAGAGTGAAGAAGTGGATTACAATTAATGAACCTCTTCAGACAGCTGTGAATGGATATTGTACTGGTATACATGCACCCGGAAGAAGTGAAAGTTCTTCTACTGACCCATTCTTGGTAGCACATAATCAGCTGTTGGCACATGCAGAAGCTGTTTCCATCTATAGAAATAAATTTAAGGTAGCTCTTACAGTTTGAGAGTTTTCTCTATCTCACTGATAGATATGGCTTAGGTGTTGTAACTAAAGTTTCTGTGATTACTTTACATTATTCTTTCATGACTTAAGCTTCCTCACAACGTAGGGGTAAGCTCTCCGTACACCCTACCCTCCCCAAACCCCACGGTGTGGGATAATACTGGGTATGTTGTTGTTGTTATCTTAAGCTTCCTAATAAGTTGGGGACGACAGCTTTCTGCATTACCATTGGTGATGATATTGACTGGTGTTATATTTACAGGATGAGCAAGGAGGGGAAATAGGCTTGGTTGTGGATTGTGAATGGCCTGAGCCTTTAACAGATAATTTGGAAGACAAAGCTGCTGCAGCAAGGCGCCTTGATTTTCAGCTTGGATGGTACCTATTGTTATATCTGTGCTGTGGTCAGCCAAAAGTTCATGTTATATAGGGTAACTTAAAGTGGAAAGACCCAACCCTCCAGTCAGTCATAAAAACTGTACCTCAGTGATTTTCCAGATATCTGATAGAATAGGTAGTACATATGGGCTGAAGACAGAAACCTGTAGTATCATCATCGTAAAAGCTATTGTCTGTTGCATATGGAACTAAACACTAATGACTTGGTTAACAGTATTTATTTCGTGAAGGAAGTCCATGTTAATAATTAACTAAGATTAATTGCAAAGATAGAATGTATTTAAGTCCTTATCCTCATCTCAAGTCGTGCAGCTGAAAGCATAGCATATCTCACAAACTTACGAAGAAAATTACCCAAATAAAAGGATTAACATATTTCATTTAAACTGAAAATTTTGATCATGAGCTACACTAATCTATCTAACATCAAGTTTATTACCCCTGGTTAGCACTCTCTCCTGCAATGTTCATTCCGCACCAACAGGACCAAAATGTAACACACCAATATTTACATAAATAACATCTAGTGCTCAGATTAAAACCCCTCTTCCGCAAGTTGTCTTTTGTAAGGCAAGTCTCCTAGCTCATAAGTTGCTGTCCGAACAGAACATGCCACTTCTTGGCGAGGTTTGTTTTTATAAACTGCTCCAAGACACTGCCTGGTTTCTGTCATTATCTGATTAAGAATCTCATAGCATGAACTGACTGAAAGCTTCTTTTTCTGACTTTCCCATTAGAGTATACTGCTCAGTAGTGAATCCCTGAACTCCTTTATTTTAGATAAAAATTATTTACCTGTTCCACCTCCCAGTCCTGGAAGAACCTTAGATTGCATTCGTTTTCATGTCGACATTATGCTATTGTTACTTCTTGATGTGATTGCATTACTATGCAGATCTGGAACTTATTTTCTAAGTGGTGCCTCTTCAAACCAACAATCCAACAAATAACTGTGTCTTTCTGTCTATGGTGCTACAACAACAACTTAGTAGAATCCCACTAGTGGGGTCTAGGGAGGATAGAGTGTACCCAGACCTTACCCCTACCCCAAAGGGATAGAGAGGCTGTTTTGGGGAGACCCTCGTAAAAATAGTATCAGTATCGTAAAATACAGCAAATAAATGGAAAGGCCAAAATGTGAAAGACAGAAAAAAATTTGAAACATAATAAAAACCGCTAGCAGTCTTAGACAATTCACTATCATACTAGCCGGCGCAACGAGGAGAAACGCTCGACTACTCCCTAACCTACAACCCTAATGCTCGACCTCCACACCTTCCTATCAAGAGACATGTCCTCGGAAATCTGAAGCCATATCCTGCCTGATCACCTCACCCCAATACTTCTTAGGCTACCCTTCTACCTCTTCTCGTACCTGCCAGAGCCAACCGCTTACACCTCCTAACCTGAGCATCTAGGCTCCTCCTTCGCGCGTGCTCGAACCATTTACACGTTGCTTCCCGCATCTTGTCATCCACGGGAGCCACGCCTACCCTCTCCTAAATATTCTCATTCCCAATCTTATCCATCCTAGTGTGCCCGCACATCCATCTCAACATTCTCATTTCTGCTACTTTCATCTTCTAGGTATGTGAAATCTTGACTGGCCAACACTCAGCCCTAGACAATATGACCGGTCTAACCACCGCTATGTAGAACTTACCTTTAAGTTTCGGTGGCACATTCTTGTCACACATGACTCCAGACGCTAACCTCCATTTCATCCATCCTACCTCGATAGTTGATACGGTGCGTGACATCCCCGTCGATCTCCCATCTCCCATCTCCCTGGATAATAGATCCTAGGTATTTGAAACTCTCTCTCTTAGAGATGACTTGTGAGTCAAGCCTCACTTCCACATTTGCTTCCCTTGACATGTCGCTGGACTTACACTCCAAATATTCCGTCTTGGTCCTACTCAACTTGAAGCCTTTAGACTCCAGGGCCTGCCTCCATACCTCTAGTCTCTCGTCGACGCCGCCTCGCGTCTCATCAGTCAGAACTATATCATCAGCGAACAGCATACACCAAGGCACCTCCCTTTGAATATGGTATGTTAGTATGTCCATCGCATGGCAAATAAGAACGAACTGAGCGCAGATCCTTGGTGTAACTCCATAACCACTGGAAAAAGGCTCTAAGTCACCTCCCACAGTCTTAGAGTCTTAGCTCCATCATACTTATCTTTTATCGCCCTAATATAAGCTTTCGGTATACCTTTCACCTCCAGGCATCTCAAAAGAACGTTCCTAGGATCTTGTTATACGCCTTCTCTAGGTCAATAAACACCATGTGCAAATCCCTCTTCCTATCTCTGTACTGTTCCACCAACCTCCTAATAAGGTGGATAGCTTCCGTAATAGAACGACCCGGCATGAACCCGAACTGATTTACTGATATAGACACCGCGCTCCTTACCTTCCGTTCCACCACCCTCTCCCAAACTCTCATGGTATGACTCAGTAACAAGATATCCCTATAGTTGTTACAATTTTGGATATCACCTTCGTTCTTGTATATCGAAATCATCGTACTCCACCTCCACTCATCTGGCATCCTCTTCGTCCTGAAAATAATATTAAATAGCCTAGTCAGCCATTCCAAGCCTGCTCTACCCACATACCTCCAAAATTTTACTAGGATCTTGTCTAGTCCGGTCGCTTTGCCCCGACTCATCTTATCCCTCCCTCTCACGATCTCCTTAACCTTAACACGCATACAGTACCTAAAGTCTTGGTGACTCTCGGAGTGCCCCAATCCCCCTAACACGATGTTGTCTCCCTCTTCGTTTAGCAGTTTATGAAAGTACGACTGCCATCTTTGCTTAATCTGTGCCTCTTCCATCAATACACGACCTTCCTCGTCTTTGATCTACCTAACTTGATCCAGGTCACGAACCTTCCTCTCTCTCGCTCTGGCCAGTCGAAATAGCTTCTTGTCCCCCTTGGCCCCTAGTTCCTCATACTGTCGACCAAACGCAACAGTCTTAGCTTCCGTGACCGCTAATTTCGCCTCCCTCTTAGCTTTCTTATATTTCTCTATGTTTGCTCTCCTCTGCTCCTCGTCGGTGCTCTCCACTAACTTGAGGTATGCTGCTTTCTTTGCTTCCACTTTATCCTGAACCACGTCATTCCACCACCAATCGCCTCGGTGCCTGCCAGAGTAGCCCTTCGAGATCCCTAACACCTCCCTCGCCGTCTCCGTTATACAGTCCGCCATTGCCGTCCACATAACGCTAGCATTCTCACCACTCTTCCAGGCCCCCAAAGCCGTTAGCCGCCTCTTCAACTCCTGCACATTGTCCTTAGTCAAAATTCCCCATTTGATCCTGGGTTGACCCTATACATATCTCTTCTTCCTCTTTATCAAGATACCAACGTCCATCACCAGGAGCCTATGTTGTGTCGTGAGGTTCTCCCTCGGGATCACCTTACAATCCTCACACAACCCCTTATTACATCTCCTGAGGAGGAGATAATCAATTTGAGTTTAAGCCACCATACTTCGGAAAGTAATCGAATGCTCCTCCCTATTTGGAAAAATAGAGTTCGCAATCACCAACTCAAAGGCTCTAGCGAAGTTCAACAGTGAAGTTCCTCCTCCGTTCCTATCCCCAAAGCCGAAGCCACCGTGCACCTTGCCAGACGTCCCAATATGACCATTGAAATCCCCTCCTATAAATAACTTCTTCGTAGGCGGTGTACCCCGCACCACCTTATCCAACGCCTCACAGAAGCGCCTTTTAACCTCCTCGTCTAAACCCGCTTGCGCGTAAGCGCTAATAACATTCAGAGTGCTCCCTCCAACTACTAACTTAATCGCCATCAATCTGTCATTTACCTACTTAACCTCTACCACCGACTCTCTGAGCTCCCTATCCACCAAAATACCCACTCCGTTCTTGCCTTCATGCCTCCGGAGTACCACAACTTATACTCGTCTGCAGTTTTCGCCTTCGATCCTATCCACCTAATCTTGTGAATACACGCTATGTTGACCTTGCTTTTCAGGAGAATCTTCGCCAGCTCTATAGACTTACCCGTCAACATCTCTATATTCTACGATCCAATTCTCAACCTATAGGCACCCTTGCTCCCCTTTCCCCCTTGGGCCCCGTCCCGCCCCCTGCCCTCCCTTGCCCTGCCCCGGTCCTCCCCGAGGACATGACCCTACTCTGCTATTACAAACCACAGCCGCTATACCTACGGGAGTCTAGAAAGAAAAAATGCTAACACAGATCAAGCAAAGGTCCAAACTCGAAGGGAACAAATAGTAACTATAGGCCCACTACTAGAATGACTAGATTAATAATGAACTACTACGGCAACAAATTAACTACCACATGAGAAAGAGAAACAAGAGGCGGGAGGTACCAATTCCCGCGAATATAACCTGGACTTTCGACTTGTTGTATTCCGTATGCTGAGAAACCCGACGCACTGCCCTTGTTCCTGCCAGCCGACCTACTCTGCTGCTCTTGCGCGTGCGCTTCCCTCCCGCCACCAAACGACCACAAAAATGCTACCCGCAACACACAAAACACACCACGGGACCAAGAAAAATAAAGGAATGCAGGGCTGCCACCGTCACCACTGGTGACACACGGATCTGGTGGTGGCCCAATTGAAGTCGCCGGAGAACAGCGGCAGGGCAGAGAAAGAAGAAGAAAAGAAGAAGAAGAAAAGAAGCACAGGGGAGGGGGTAGGGCTGCAGCTGGACTAAACAGAAGAAGGGAGAAGAGACGGCGCGGGCGCAGGGACAGTCGCCGGAAAAAATGGCTGCTGCTAGGGTTAAGAGGGAGGAGAAGAAAAGAAGGAGAAAAGGGGGGAGGAAAGAGAGAAGGGCGGAGAGAAAGAATAGTTTCTGTCTATGGTGCACTAAAAATAATTACTCCGTATAATTTAAGAGGAACGAGGGAATAAAACTTGACCAAAAGGAATGTGCCTTTCTCAATTCCCTCTTTGAAAGGTTGATAATGAGTCAATTCATTAGTCAATTTATTATCATTTTTGTGAATCACGTATTGTAGGAGATAAATATTTTGGCTTGAAATCCATGAAATTCTGGACCTTGTCATCAACAGATTAGGAGTAAATGTCACATTCACCATCTTTGCTGTAAGTTATTAGTTATTACTATGTTTGATTCATAATTTCTTTGAAATACCTTCATAAAAATGACATGAAACTTAACCTTCTTGAGGCTCTAGACTTTGTACTTTAGATTCTGACTTTCTATGTTACAACAACTACGCGTTAGTCCCAAGCAAGTTGAGGTCGACTATAAGAATCCTCACCATGCATGTCACTCCATTTAAACTCATCTCAGGCCAATATTAAATACAATATAAATAAACATAAAAAGTACCAGAAGTTCTTTATATCGTCTAACTTTTTATGTATCTTCCTGAAAATCTCATATGCATTATCTTCTAAAGCATGTTCATAGTGAAATAAGGTATCAACTGTCTGCTTATTCTTTTATGTTTGGGGAGTCATTTGGACATTGGAGGTGTATATTGGGGGAAGCTGTGCCAGATAAAAGGAATTTTTCTTTGTTTACTTCTATTCTTTTGTGATCTCTAAACAAACAATTCTAATAGGTACCTGGATCCTATATTCTTTGGAGATTATCCTGAAAGCATGCGTGAAAGACTTGGAGCTCGGCTTCCAAAGTTTTCACAGCAAGACAAGGAGTTGCTTAAACAATCATTAGACTTCATTGGTCTAAACCACTATACTTCAAGATTTGTTGGTCACGCGGCAAGTAGTTTTGAAGAGAATGACTTCTATAAAATACAGGATGTGGATATAATTGGTAAGTGAGACCTTAACAACTTTTGCCCCTTGTTAGTGTTTTCTAGTCCATAAACATATGAGCATTTCCCTAAGTTGACTCATTTTCGTTTTTCTTTTCTTCTTTTTTCTGTTTCTTTCCCTGTTTTGTCGTAGCTGAATGGGAAGGAGGAGACGTGATTGGTGAGAAAGTATGGGTGATCTCTCTTTTCCAATTCCTTGGATATATATATTGGACATCATATACTGAAATGTGAATTTTTTTGCAGGCGGCATCTTCATGGCTTTACATTGTTCCTTGGGGAATTCGGAAAGTTCTTAATTATATTGCAGAGAGATATGGCAATCCACCAGTCTATATCACTGAGAACGGTAATGCTGCTGCTTTTCACCCATCGAGATTAGTTCTTGAAAGGGTGTAGTACATAGGTTTTCGTTGGTGTCGTCCAACTTGTCTAGCTTAATACAACAACTACTCTCTCTCTCTCTCTCTCTCTCTCTCTATAATGTGTGTGTGTGTGTGTTTGTTACTCGATCCTGTAAATATTACCATTGTTTAAGCTTTTTCATACAATATTAGAAAACGAAATATTTTCATGTTTATACTACTATTGATGTTATATAATGAAACTGTCTTCCCAAGAAATTTCCATTTGCTTAAAATTGAAGTTTCTTCTGAAGAAAAGGATTTATTCAAAAATATGACAACTTTGGAAAATCCCATATTGGCAAGAGTGAATCTTTTTAATGGAGGGAGTAATTATTTCTGTCCCATCCTTCATGGAGGAAAGAGGGTCAGTTTAAATTCTTCTTTTTTTAGAGAAAAGAAAGTCAGTCAAGAGGATTTTCAGCGTATAGCTGACCTGGTGTCAAAGACACGTGCTTTCCTTGTCCGTTCTAGTGGTTTTGGCACTCTATAAAATCCATGTTTGCTTGTTTACATGAGGAACTTGAGCATGATTTTCTGCTGAATGCAGCACTTCAAAATATGCTCAGAGCACTTCCATTGTCATTCTTGTTTGGCTGGACAATCATGTCTATGTCCTAACCTGCCAACAACGATGTGCTATGAGGTCAAAACGGTGTAGTGAAAACAAATAAATTGTTGTTCTCTTACACACTTGTAGCTTTTGACAATGTCTCAACTCTTAAGAACGAAGCCCTGAGGGCACTCTGTAAACAGGAAAGAGCTACTATAGGAGCTTCCCTGATAAACTAATTTTCCAACTGTTAAAATAACTGTGTGGCCTAATTAAGTTAAAGAATTTTTTCATTTTCAAACTTGCTACTAACACTTTGATGAACGCTTCTAATAATTTATATCAGGTGACAACCCAATTGAGTTTTTTTAATTGCAATTTCACTTTTCATGTTCAGGTATGGACGATGAAGATGAAGACACATCTCCTCTCCATGAGATGTTGGATGACAAATCGAGAGTTTCTTACTTCAAGGCGTACCTCGCAGCTATTCATCAGGCAATCTTGTGCGTGCTCCCAAACCTGTGTTTCACAGGCCTCGTGTTATAAACATGTATTTGCATCAACATGCATAATAAATATCGGTTGATACCTGTCGATCTTAGTAGCTCATTGTTCAGCATATTTTCTTGGCTGCATTCATTCAAACTTTTATTTGTCAATCATCCAGATTAGAGGAATTACTTGCCTTTTGAAATATTCTGGTTGATTCCCCATTCTGTTTTAGGCTTTTTGACGTTGATAGGGAAACTTCAGGCAACTGCAAAGAAAATATGAGTTCTACTCTTTTCTCGTCTTAACCACTTTCTTCTGAAACAGTTGGCATCCACTGTTATTCTAGGTGTTTTTCAAAAAAATGGTGGAAATTAGTTCAGCATAACGAATAAATATTACAGCATACAAGGAGGAATCAGCTTTTGATGCATATGATAGTTTTGCTTTCACATTTAAATTCTTGATCATTTTTGAATGGCTTCTGGCTACATGGTTCTAGATTCTACTATAATGGGATCAAATGTTATTTTCCTTTTTTTCCATTTGACTTAACGCCTAGGCTGACTTCCATTTGTCTGTGGATGATGGATTCTCGACAGGGACGGTGCTGATGTGAGAGGTTATTTCGCGTGGTCATTGCTGGATAACTTTGAGTGGAGTCTGGGTTACACAAAACGCTTTGGTTTGATATATGTGGACTTCAAGAATGGGCTGACTCGGCATATGAAATCTTCTGCTTACTGGTTCATGAGGTTCTTGAAAGGTGGACAAGTAAAACATGGGAAAGAAGAGTAGCTAACTTCTGGTGTTTTGGAGTTAGCTTCTAGTATATTTTTTCGTTTCTGGTTTTCCAGTGACTATCACTGTACACTGCTTGTAAGGCTCTTAGCTTATCTTTCTGGTATGATAGGCTTAATTATAACTAGCCTGTTTCTTTCTTCTGCTGCTGCTGCTGTGTGTGTCTTTATTTAATAGGCCAGAAGCGGAACAAGAATTTTTTTACTTAGGGTGTCAAATTTTTTCTAAAAAAAATCAAGGGGATTCAACATATAATATATATATATATACATTAAAGAAAATATTACCTATCAAGTGTCAGCAACTTGTATGTGGCTTCGCCCCCAGCAGCCTGTACGCAATTCGACTATTCCACTTGGGATACGTGTTACTAACGCTGCCAACCAAGGCCTCTACTCTGCTTGTACTTTATCCGCTAACCACAATTATTTTTTAAAATTAAATAGCAGGGAAGAGCGTTAGCATAAGGATATTGTTGATCAGGTTAGTAGTGATTTCAGGGCGTAAAGACGTTACTTACTATTGAGTTTAATTCATCTTGGTTGGGACTTAGATTCTACAGTGTTTTTGCTATGGCTAAAAAGTTCTTCCAAATAATACCCTCTAGTTGCTCTAGCTTTCTTCTCTCATATTTTTTCATATATGTGAGCTCCAAAGATTTATACTACTAAAGCACTTGCCTTCAGAGGCGGAGTAAATTTAAAGTTTATGGATTCAGGATTTTAGTTCTTTTAAGTTACTGCATTTTAAATTAATAATTTATACATATTCTTAATGGATTTCTTAAGACACTATAAGTTTTGCATCAAAACTACTAGATTCGGCCGAATTCGTTACTGAAGTGCTAGCTTCGACCCTGCTTGCCTTTTAATTTTGTGCTATCAATCTAGGGCCATGGGAATATACTTCCAAGAGGAAATAGTGATGGACACCCTCAGCAGGTTACTCGTGCTGATCAGTTTTTGGTTCTGAAATGTATTCACAAAAGCTGTCATATTAAGCTTTTCATGTTCTCAAAGAAGTGACAAGAAGATTTCTTTGAATTTGGGAGGGGTTTAAAAAAAAATATTCCTCTCTTGTCAGAGGCGTATCTAGGATTTTAAGAATATGGGTGCACTATTATCTTTAAGATAAATATTTGGTTTTATTATATAAAATTTTAAGGTGATAACAGGTTGACGAGCAAACTATATTAATACTACTATATACAAGAAATATCATTCACTTTACAAATGTCCTCGACGAGTTTTTATACTTTGAAAACAGTCAATAATAGGATCATTGTGTACAGTTTTAAATATCTCACGCTCTATATAGCAACTAAATAATCATTCTAACTTTTTTTAAAAGGCATCACTTAATATTGAGCAGGGGATTTTGCTGCTTTGAATCCACAAAGAGCCTCAGAGCCGAGAGAGACGAGTCACGAATACTTTATTTTTAGGAATTTCAAAGTTAGAAGAAAAATAAAAGAGACAGGCAAAAGGGAATTTAAAAAAAGAAGCAAAAAATGTGTTTGTTTATTGGAAAGAAGGAAAGGGCGTAGGGATCTGTTGTTAATTAAAAAGGAAATTTAATTGTTATTTATTAATTATAAAAGAAATTAATTAAACAGAATTATAAGGAATCAAACCTCTGACCTGAGGAACAAAAAAGAGACAAGAGAGGCACTTGTCACCGGTGCACCAAATCAGCCACTTGAGCATGGGTAGCCACAAATATATTTAGGTTACATACAACTAGATGATGCATATAAATTGCACTCTCATCTCTAAAATCATTTGACCTGAGGTCATTTCATACTCCTTCAAAAACCCCATGACTAAATCCAAGGACCGCCTATCCGTTGAGGTAAAGATAGATTGTATCCTCAATATAAAATAAGCGGTTGATCATGGGACGCAAATTGGCTAATAAAATCATAATAAGTTGGATTTTCAAATAAAGTATTTACGCTACATGACAAAGCTTCAGACAATAAATAATGTCGGAGACAATAGATTACCTTGTTTAACCCCTATGAATGGCTGAAAGAATCCAAATGCTTGGCAATGAGAACCACCAATCTCTAGGGGAATTTCACAAGATCCCATTTTCCTCGAAACTTAGGTGAGAAAAAGCTAAAAAACCCGATCATACGCCTTTAATATGTCCAATTTTATCACTACTCATGATATATGGACCTTCAACTTTTCTTCAATGTTATCAACATAATTTTAGAATGGGACCCCAAATATGTAAGAAAGTAAAATCAAAATCTATTCAAATATTGTGTTACATATGACGTAAAATATTTGTCATATTCATCAAATGAAGATAATTATTTCTCACATTTATGATTTGATGCAATTTTCCATTGTTAAATCATCTCAAAACTTTAATTACTACTCTGACCAACATCTGTATATTATTATACGTTTCTAATACTCAAAACCGTGAAAATATTTTCACAAAAGTTTTTCTTTGTTTTGGTTATTTTCTTTTGTGAAAAACAAAAATTAATTCCCAAACTTTCCAATTTTTTATTTATCACTTTTACAGCTAAACATTGGAAAATTTTGCTTATGTTTTTGGTCAAAATAGTACAGGCTAGCCAGTTTTTGCACTGACAATTTAAAAATAGTCAATATTTATAAAATCATTGAAGCTATTATTTTATGCGGAGATAAAATCTGGACTAAAATACTCTAGCTGAAACGTAGAAAGTTCCAGCATAATATGATAGATTATGGAGTTCCTACATATGCTACCAACATTTCATAATTCTAAGTCCAACATATTATGCTAGATTTTTTCGAATTTTTTAGGATGTTTTTTTTCAAATTTTATGTTTGCTAATTTTCAATTAGCATTTATAAATCACCATATTTCTGATTTTTTTCCCTACATTTTTGTCGAAAAACTATCTTCCGCTCTCTAATAAATACCAATAATAAAAATATTTGTCATAAAGTATGTCATTTTGGGGAAAAATATTTTGCACTTATATCACGGAGCAACAGAGTCCCAATTATAATTTGCTGAAATAGGTGAGATTAATTTAATTCCTACCATATTGTGTTATTAAATAAATCCCCATATGATGAAACCCTTAAGCAAATGGTTTATGTGCAAGTTTCAACTTTTTATTCTCTAATAAATTTGTCTACTTGTTTAGTAATTGGCTTTTTTTGTGTGTGTGCCTGTTTTGGTGTATTTGATGTGGGGCAGTCGCTAACTTATAACTGTTGCTATTGCTGCTCTCACTTTCCCCATTTATAGAAACCTATGATTTTCAATTGCAGAAAATTTTCAGCAGCCAACAAGCATAATTATAATTCTTATATGGCTTTAAGTCACATGCACTGATAATGTAAAAATTATCTTATCCGTGAATTTTAGCTTGTGATAGAATGTTAGTTACCATATTTACGTGATTACTAATTAATGCTTATCAAAATATTTATCTGATAGACTGTATTCAATAATTGACTTGATGGACTGATGTGTAATATATTTATCCATCATTCTATTCTCTTGGAACAATGAGCCTAAATATCTGAATTGTTTGCATTTTAGCGCCTCAACTCCATCTAATCTCACCTTGATTTTGCTCTTTTTATGTTGGTTAAACTGGTAGTGCATATAGCAGTCCTATTGTTACTTATCCTAGGACCCGTACTTGCTAGAGTGCTTATCCATGATTCAAGCTTATGTTTACATTCTTGATGGTTTTGTCAATCGATACAATATCATCGGCAAATAACATACATAATGAAACCTCATCTTGTGTTGTTTTGGTTATCTCATCCATCACAAAGGTAAACATACGAGCTCAATGTTGATCCCTAGTGTAAACCCACGGTTATTAGTTTTTCACGCTAGTGACCAATCCACGAAATAATTTGATTGATGAACAACATCTTTGTAGTAAAGGTCGTAATGACAGAGGGGACGACTTTTTCATACATGCTCCACAAGATGAATCTTTAAGAAATTGTTTATATGCAAGTTTCAACTTTGATACTTTGATAAATTCGTCTACTTGTTTAATAATTGGCATTTTGTTTCTGGTGTATTTAAGTTGCGATAGATATATACATGGCTGTATAATTGCATGATTCTGACGGGGCATCATGAGACAAAGGTATTTATAGTCCTGAGGCAATACTTCAGGGGTTGCTTTGGCCCTTTTCCGTTGTTTTACTTATCTTAAAATTCTTTTCTTATAATTTTCACGTTCTACTTAATTATTCAACGCCCACGTATTTCACTTCTCAAACTCCATAAATGGCAGTCTATGCCAAAATTTTGTTTAAGCAGTCTTTTAACAACTCTTCTAGGCATGTCCAATACCAATATAGTAAACAATAAGTGTACAAAACAAGAAGCAGAATACTCCAATGTAAAAGGGTATTCATAAATAAAGCACCTCATTTTGTCTTTCTGTGTCAACATTAAAATTTGAACTGGATCTGCTATGATCTATGCTTTAATGATCTGAAGCTGGATAGGAGTAATCATGTCTCGGCCTAGGAGACCTATGCTCAATTACGATAAATACCTTCTGTCCACCTATCCAAAAATGTCCCCGCCGTTACTTTTTCCTTATGACTGAGGGTCAACCCCAGATTTGCAAAGACCATAACACTACCATACATTTTCAATAAGACAATTGAAGTTGCATAAAGCCGGAAAAAATGGAGATTGCTGGATACTTTTTTGAAGGATCCAATTTTTATTTTTCTTCCTCTCTTTTCTGCTAGAAAAAGTTGAAGCTGCTTATTCTTGTTCTTTAGATTCAAACGTCTCGCTATTTATTGAAAAGAATTGTGGCTGGAAAAGTGGAGTTCTGTCGGAATCTTCTTTTTCGGTCAATTCCTTCTCTCTATCTTTATGTTTTTCGGAGATTTTATGTTTTCCAGGCGGGTTAGTGGTTGGGTTAGAAAACTGGGTATTGAGGTGGGTTTATTTAACTGGGGTCATAGTTTAAATTTGGACCAGTAAAAAAATGCACGTAAAATTTATAGCCCTGAGGTAATAGTTCCGGGGCAGTTTTGGCCCTTTTCGGATGACGAAAGAAGATAACAGTTTGAATCTCATCTATATCTCTTAAGACAACATAGTTTAACTTGGCCTAGGGGTGTATTATGGTCCGGACATACGGGCCGGTTCAAATGGGCCGGTCCCTAATGGTGCAAAAGCCTATCGCGGGCCGGTCCGGACCAAGAAGCCCACGAGCCCGGGACTGTTTGGCCCAGGACTGTCAGGTGGGCCTGGGCCGGGCCCAACGGTTATAATTTTAAAAAAAAATGACCAACGGTCAGATTTTTAAAATCTAGCCGTTGGGCTTTAATTTTGCCGTTTGAACTTCAGAAAAATAGCCATTTGGCCCCCCAAACTTTATTTTAACTCCAAACTTTTTATAAATACACTTTTTACCTATTCTCAACTATAAATACCCCCTCATTCTTTCATTTTTAATCACAAATTCATCAATCTCTCTCTAATTTTCTTCCATAATTGCTTACTTTGTTATTGCAATTTCGTGAAAAATTGTGAAGTTGGTGAATTGAAGTATTTAAGTCTTCAAGTCTTCAACGATATTCAATTTTCAAGAAGTTGTTCGTCATTTCGGTAAACTCGTTCCAACTCTTTAAGTTTTAATATTATTGTTTTGTTTGTTTTATTTAGTATAATTATAATTAACATGGACTTTTCTTTGAAAAGAATATTTGGTGGTAAGGGTAAGGGAAAATCTAAAATTGGTGAATCTAGTCGCCAAGCTACTACTCCTCCCCTTGTTACCCGTCCTCCTCCACCTGTTATTCTTGATAGTGATAACCCTTGTTTTCAATTTTTTGATAGTCAATTTTGCCATGATGTTGCACCGGGTCAACAATTAGATGAAGAAATTATGAATACTCTTTATCCTAATCAAACTATATTTGAAAATAATGCGGAAAATGATGATTTAGATGAAACGCAGCCGGATTTAAATGATACACCTACTAGTCCAGTTAATACCCAACTGATGCCCCACCTGACCCTCCTGTAGTAACCCCTACTTTTAATAGAAAACCTGCTAAACGGCCCGAAACATCTCTTGTTTGGCACTTTTTTACTCAACTAAGAGAAGAAAATAAGGCTAAGTGTAAAACTTGTGGGTCTTTGATGGCTCATAAATTTACTGGCAACCGTAGCGGTACGGGTAGTTTGACTAGGCACATATTGAAACACCCTAGAGATAAAGCTAGATATTTACAAATGAAAGTTGCAGAAGAGGGGACAAGTGTAGATACTACGGTTCACCCTAGTACAGGTTCATATCTAGTTCAACCGGGAATTAATACTGTTACCGGTGGCATTTTATATTACGATCCAAATAAAGATCGTGAACAATTAGCAAAAATGGTAACTATTATGTGCTTACCATATAGTTTTCCTTCTAACCCTCATTTTGTGCATTATATAAGAAAAGTTTATAATCCTACTTATAAAGGATGGCCTCGTGCAACCGTAAATGCCGATATTTATAAATATAAACATGAATATGAACAATATTTGTGCTATTTATTTACTCATATAGATTGCCGCATTGATATTACTACTGATATAGGTAGAAGTGCTAATGACTGTGATTATCTAACCGTTACAAGTCATTGGATAGATGAGGAGTGGATAATGTAAAAGCGCATTATTGCTTATAGAATAATTAATTCACGCCACACAGGTAAATTTATTGCTAACACAGTTGCAGATATTTGTAGATATTTTTGTCTTAGAGATAAAATAACGTCCATTTCAATGGATAATGCTTCTAGTAACACTAATGCTATAAGTTTGCTTAGTACATTAAATCCCGCATTTAGTAATATTTTTCATGTTAGATGTATTTGTCATATTTACCATTTAATTGTCGGTGATGGTATGAAAGTGTTAAATATAGAAATTGAAAAGGTTAAAATGGCTCTTAATTAGCTTTTTTATTCAAACCATAGAAGTAGACTTAGAGAATATTTTAAAAAATATAATGAATTTGGCCTTAGAGAAAGAAAGGTTCTTAAACCTTGTCCGACTAGATGGAATTACATGTATGAAAGTCTAGTTGTTGCCTATGAATATAGAAACCCAATTAGCGCAACCTATAATGCTCGTGTAGGTGATGGTGATGATGATGATGATGAAGACCACCTTACTAATCAAGACTGGACTAATGTTAAAATGCTTGTGGATTTTTTAGAACAATTTCATGTTGCAACAAATGAATTATCTGGGCAGTACTATCCTGTTATTTCTAATTGTTTAGTTTATATTGCTGTACTTGCAGATTTATTTTCTCAATTTTCAGAGGGTGGGGTAATTTATGAACATGCTATTAATTCTATGAAAGCTAAGTTTAAAAAATATTTTTTCCCTATCCCCCCTATTTTTGGTGTTGCTACACTGTTAAATCCTACAATGAAATTAGGAGGTCCACACTTTTGGTATTCAAAAATTTATAACTCTTTATCACTTTCACCTGAGGAATTTGCTACACTTGGAGATGCAAAAGCCTCAATTAAAATAAATGCACAAACAATTTATAATGCTTATCAACTTGCCTCTTAGATCATGCTAGACCCAATATTCCTGTCACACCCCAACTTTGGGGAGTGTGGCCAGCACTCGGCACCCGAAGGCCCGAGCGAACCAACCATAGCATCTGTGACATGTAATATGAATAATAGGCCGACAAGGCTGCAATATGACACTAACAAGAACCAAATGTATAATCCTACACACAGAAGAACCCAACAACAACATATATATATATATATATATACACATATATAGCTAAGGCCAACTTGACTATATAGTCATGCTAACTGTACAGGGGGCCGACAAGGCCATGCAAAACATATATACACTGACAACTGGTCTGCAAGCCTCTAAAAGAGCAACACAATATCAACAAATCGGGATAGGGCCCCGACATACCCCAAAACAATACATATACATATGCATTTGTACCTATAGACTCACAACCAGCAACTCCGAAGAAGTGGAGTGCGACACTCAACCGCTGATCTCAGTGTCCTACTGCGGAGGCACGCCGGCCTGTCTATCAGCACCTGTGGGCATGAACACAACGCATAAAATGCGTCAGTACGAAATATGTACTGAATATGTAGGGCGTCAAGGACAAGCACAAATAAGGTAAATAATATGAGAAGAGATTTACAAATAACCTGAAACTCTGTTCAAAGCCACTGAGGGCGACCATATCCACAACATAAATGTAAATGCGTGCTCGTAAAATCATTCCTCACTGTGGAGGTATATATATCATATCATATAACAATAATAATAAATCCCTCTGTGGGGTGAGCTCATCTCATCATCACAACATCATCTCTGCCCAACTGATCAGTGGCAATGCACAGCTATGTGTCTACCCGGCCGCCTACAACACGGCTCGGTAAAGAAGAAACATGTCTAGGTGCACATATAAGTGCCTACCCGGCCGACTATAGCGTGGCTCGGTAATGAAAATAAACACACATATATATATATACATAAGTGCAATGCAAGACCGACCTCAGAAGAGATAACATGACAAGAGTCGAAATGAGCTATTGTCGTTATCCTTCGACTATCTTTATTGTCCCTACGTCTTTTGGTTTCCAACCATGAGACAACCAGCACAAGAAACATGGAAGTTACGTAGTACGGATTTATTTGAAGTAGACATCATGTTCAAGCTATCAATAACCATGATCAATATGGACGTCGGAAAAAGAACGAACAAAAGAATTTTAATTCTCTTTGAGTGATGAACAAGGAAGGATGAGAATACTTAAATCTTCTTCGATATGAGTCATTCATGTGAAAAGGGTAGATTTAATCATATTTATCAATTTGGAGTGGAGCAGTTCGAATTTGATGAAACAATCCAATAAACGTTCATTCGAGTTCTAGTCATGCCGAAAGATATAAAGAAGGACCCTACATACCTCGTTGATAGAGCTATACGCGTCTTCCGGGTCCTTGAATACCTTATGAATGGCTACCTACACAAAATGAACTATTCGAGATCAAATCAAACTCATAGCTCATGAGAGTCTTCACTTAGACATTTAAGC